>LOJH01004941.1:6942-26294 GCA_001685095.1 Ellobius talpinus
CCGCCGCTCTTAAAGGGCCCGCGTCCGGGAAGCCTCGGGCCAGGGCCACCGCCGCCTCCACTCTCCGGACACGAGCTCCGGCCGGGCTGGGCAGGGCCGGGGTTGCGGGTCCCGGTGCCGCCCACGCGAGCTGGGGTCCGCGTGAGGCCCAGGAGCGGCTCCAGGGAGGGGACGCGTCCTATCTCCGGCCGGGGTTAAAGTTCTGGTCCTGGTGAGATGTTGGAAGCTGCTGCGGCAGCCGCAACGCGCCCGGTCGCCGTCCTATCGCCAGTCCCCGCCGCCCCGGGCCATGTACGCCCGGAGTCTGCCCTTGTGCTTGCTCCTGGTGGTCGCCGTCGAGACTCACCTGGGGGCTCTGGGGCCCAAGAACGTCTCGCAGAAAGACGCGGAGTTTGAGCGCACCTACGCGGACGACGTCAACAGCGAGCTGGTCAACATCTACACCTTCAACCACACCGTGACCCGCAACCGGGTGAGCGCGGGGCTCCACTGCGGCAGGGCGGCTGAGAGGGTGGGCGCCCAACCCGGCCTTGATGTCACCCCTGCCCTCTCCGCCAGCTTCCGAGCCGCCCTCCCCTTGCCGAGGCCTCGTTCCCACCAGCTTTCCCTGCCGCTCCAGTTGGGCAGCTTGGGAAGTTCCTTGCCACCAGCTGTGATCTGGACAGGTCTACCCTGCTCCTACCCTGACTCTCAGCCTGGAAGCTCTGTGAGGTCGGAGTGAAGGGGAAACTGGTTTCTACGGGGCTTGCTCAGACAACTCCAAAAGGGGCCAATTTAGAACTGAAAGGCTCTGCTCCAGCAAGTTTTACTGCTCCACTTCACAGGGAGGTGAAGGAGGCAGACCTGCTTGCTTCGGAAAGCCAGCTGGCTTTGTATATTGAAGATGACAGAGATAAGGCCCTCCGCAAGCTGAGTAGCAAGAGAAAGGGATTTTGTTTCAAGCTCAGAACTGGCTCTGATTTCTTATTCATTTCTCCCCAGTGGTGAAAGTAGAAGGCAGGGTAGCCGGGCCCAGGCAGAGTGTGGCCTCCTGCTCTCCCTCCTAGGCCAGAGCTGGATCGACTGGGAAGCAGTGGAGGCATCTGGGCTTTTCTTTGGGATGGAGAGGGGTTTGGTTTCTGGCAGGTCAGAATCTGTTTCCCTGAACCTTGATCTCTCTTCTTTCAGTCCGGTGTCCCTGGTAATCCTAAAAGTGCTACCCCTTCCTAGATTTGGTTTCCGCAGCCTAGGAAGTAGTAGCATTCTTGTGATCTGTCACTTAAACTCTCAGTGTCCTGTGTGGCCTCATCCACAGCAAAGGGTGGCTTATTTAGAGGGGAGAATTGAGGTTCCGAAGTAAAGTCACTTCACAGCTTGGCCCTTGGTCAGAAATAGAGTGCAACTTGGATTTCAACAGTCTCCGCACTGTTCCTGTCCACCCCTCCCTGCAGGGCTCTGGCCTCCAGAGTCGTCGTGGAACCGGAGCTTCTTGCTGGCTTCCTAGTTCACAAGAGGAAGATTGAGGACACTTCTTGCTGTCCTCTGTCAGTGTGTGCCTGGGCACGTGTGTGCGCACGAGGGCTATCCTGGAACCTCCTGAGGTCTTTTCTGCATATCCTGCAGTTGTCTGGGACCTGCTGCTCCACATACTGCAAATCTTCCAAAAGCAGGCAAACGACGCCAAGCCTCATGTCCCTCGTTGTCAGCCCCTCTTCGAGACAGGGCTTATTCCCACACAAGCAGGCCAGGATGGATAGCCTAGGGCAGAGCAGGGCATGCAGTCTGTAGCATCATGTGTTTGAAGGACAGAGGGACTGAGGTTGAGTGAGGGCACTTCTTGTTGTCTGCAGACTGAGGGTGTGCGAGTGTCTGTGAATGTCCTGAACAAGCAGAAAGAGGCGCCTTTGCTGTTCGTGGTCCGCCAGAAAGAAGCTGTTGTGTCCTTCCAGGTGCCCCTAATCCTGCGAGGGCTGTGAGTAGGACCTGGGGATGAAGGGAGGGGCGGCGCCTAGCCAGGCCTTGAAGGGAGCCTCACCCAGGAGACCCTTCTGTTTCTCCTCCCTGCTCCCTGAGCCCAGTGTCTTGGGAGGTATGGGGACCTGATGGAAAGAACTGGAACCTCATTTCCCTCTAGTGCCAGGCTGGCTGGGACTAGTCACACCCTCTCTGTCTTGGACTGTAGGTATCAGCGTAAGTACCTCTACCAAAAAGTTGAACGAACTCTGTGTCAGCCCCCCACCAAGAATGAGTCTGAGGTCCAGTTTTTCTATGTGGATGTGTCCACCCTGTCACCAGTCAACACCACTTACCAGCTCCGAGTCAACCGTGTGGACAATTTTGTGCTCAGGTAATCAGAGTCGAGTGAGAGGTCCATAAAGCCTCAGGCTTCTTCCCAAGAGTTGGGAGTGACTGTGGGGTTCTTCTCTGCCCTATAGGACTGGGGAGCCGTTTACCTTCAATACCACTGCAGCCCAGCCCCAGGTAAAATCCCTTGTCCAAAATGGGGGTCTCTAGCCAGGCAGTGGTGATGCATGCCTTTAATCCCAGCACTCAGAAAGCAGAGACAGGCATATTTCTGTGAGTTCAAGGCCAGCCTGGTCTACAAAGCAAGTTCCAGGATAGCCAGGGCTGTTATACAGAGAAACCCTGTCTCAAACCCTTCCTCCAGAAACCATCCAACCAAAAAACAAAAAAAGGGGATCTCTTAGCCTGGCATGGTGGCACATGCCCTTAATCCCAGCATTTGGAAGGCAGAAGCAGGTAGATCTTTGAGCTCAAAGCCAGCTTGGTCTACATAGTATATTCCAAGCCAGCCAGGGCTACACAGGAGTCCTGCCTCAATATAGCAACAACAACCAAAAGTAAATTGGGGGGAGTCTTGAACATGAGAGCAGGAGTAGTCATTGGGATAGCTAAGGCTACCAGATCTCTGGGAACTCCTGTGTGGATAGACGGTTTGGCACAGTGCAGTGACAGGGTCTAGATGCTGTCTTCCCCACTCTACCTCTCTCTCAGGCACTGTCCTGTGTGCCTAGCTGAGGTTACAGGAGATTGGTGCTCAGGGTCTTGCAGAAGTGGGCTACTCGTGGTCAAGGCTCTTCTCTCCAGGTAGCATCATTGCCTGAACCAATAAGAGTCTGGCACCTCCTTTGTGGGAGACTTCTTAGAGGGGCAGGAGAGCACCCTCCTGAGACAGTATCCTCCCCTTCCTATGTTCTCAGTACTTTAAATACGAATTTCCTGATGGTGTAGACTCTGTAATTGTCAAGGTGACTTCCAAGAAGGCCTTCCCCTGCTCAGTCGTCTCCATCCAGGATGTCCTGGTATGTTGTCTCTCATTTTATTCTTCACCAGAAAGTAGTTGGGACATTAGAAAAAGGGGACAGGGCCCAGTTCCATGTCCATCTGCCTCTTCTTTCCCTCCCCTGTAGTGCCCTGTCTATGATCTAGACAACAACGTGGCCTTCATTGGCATGTACCAGACTATGACTAAGAAGGCAGCCATCACTGTGCAGGTAGGAATGCCCGTGACCTGAGAGATGGGGCTGGTTGATGAACTGAAGGCCTTCCCACACCCTGCATTTGTCTTTCTACCCTTTCCTGCCTTACACAAGGGCTTCTTAAACTTTTCACTGTGATCTTTGTGCTTGAGAAACTTCTCCACTGAGCCATCATCTCACTGGCTCTTAGTCTGCTCCAGAAGAGCGCAGAGGCTCACTCAGAAGCTCACTCCTTTCTATTACTGTCAGTGCTGAGGGTGCCATTCTGCATAAACGAAGAGTACAAAGTGGCAGAAGCGTATTCAGGGCCGTTTTAGAAACCGTTGCATTCTTGCTTTAACAACACATATCCTAAAATTGGAAAGGGGGCTGGAGAAATGACTCAGTGGTTAAGAGCACTGGCTGCTCTTCCAAGAGAACCCAGGTTCAATTCCCAGCACCCACGTGGCAGCTCACAACTGCCTGTAACTCCAGTTCCAGGGGATCTGACACCCTCAATGCACATAAAAAGAAGTAAAATTGGAATGGTGCAGTGATTAGCACAGCCCCTGTGAAAAGATAACATGCAAATCATGAAGAGCTTCCTAGTTTTAAAAGAGAAATTGTTGAGAATCTTATCCTAATCCCAAATCAAAACTCATTGAGTCCTTTAGCCACGCAAAACAGTTGTTTAAACCAAACATCCTACCTAACACAGTCCAACCCCAAGATGTGCGGACTGTCCTCACATGCTTGAGATACGAGGACAGGAAAATACTTAGATGCTGTCTTTTCTGTTACTAAACCATCATGTTTCTACGAGAGCAGAAAACTTGGTATGTGCAGTAAACACCGCAGTTCAGAGCATGCAATAGTCCATCATCCACACTGGTTTTCAGACAGTGTTCCTTGGCTTCCTGTGGTGTGATGGCATGCATGGTACAAAGTGCACTTGTGTGTTTAGAACCAAGGCTGAAGTGACGTCACCCGATACAGAGTGAGTGCCTTTAGAAGCACCTTGGGTGCAGTATGCCTTCGACTCTGAGTAATTTTTCATTGACACACATTCAGAAACCTTTTACTGTTGCTGAATTCTTCACCAACCCCATATTCCATTCCTGTGATTTTGGTTCTCTGATATATGTGAGTGGAGTCCTGTCTTCTGGCTGGTGCCCCCGACATCCTGTGTGGGTCACATACTCATTCACTTGTTCACCTGATTGGAGTGTGGGTACAGGTTTGGGCTCCAGCCCTGACTTCACAAAGATAATGGCAACACTTCTCCTGTGGGTGTGGCTCGGTGGTCGAGCATCTGCCTGCCATTTGAGAGGCCATGTATTAGACCCTCGGCATCACAGAAATGTGAGGGAGGGGGATCTTTGTAAAATTATATACAGGAAGAACTTAGAGCATTTGGTCCAGATTTCCTACTCAGAAAAGAGTGGTGATGATGATGATGGTCATCACTGTCTTCGTCCTCCTCCAGCGTAAAGATTTCCCCAGCAACAGCTTTTATGTGGTAGTGGTGGTGAAGACCGAGGACCAGGCCTGCGGAGGATCCTTGCCCTTCTACCCTTTTGTGGAAGGTATGTTTCATGCACTGGCTAGGGGTGGGTCAGGCTCAGTGGCTTCCCAGGAAACAGAGGAGTCTCCGTGGCTGTTGGATCTGATAGGATATGAGTTTGAGGCCCTAGACTCTCTGAGGCCAGGTTCCATCAACCCTAGCTAAGTTCCAGTCAGCCATTTCTTTTCCACTTTGATATTTTACTTCCAGATGATCCGGTAGATCAAGGGCATCGTCAGAAAACCCTGTCAGTACTGGTTTCTCAAGCTGTCACATGTAAGTGTGGATACCTGAGAAAGATGGACAGACCTCCCTGCTTCTTCGTCTCAGACCCAGGAAAGCAAGTGTTCCTTGGATGGGAAGGGTGGCAAGTACCCTCCTACCCACCAGGCGCTGGGTCAGAAAGGAGTGTTCTGAGCAGACTTCCACCCGGTTGATCCCAGGGTCATATGGGACAGGGTCCCTGGCCACACTGAAGAGCAAGTTCTCATTCGTTCCCTGCCACTTAACAGTGGAATCTCTGTCCCTTGTCTCTGTGACAGATAGTACAATCTGAGCTGGGTGGTGGTGGCACACACCTTTAATCCCAGCAGAGCCAGGCAATAGGCAAATCTCCTTGAGTTCAAGGCCAGCCTGGTCTAGGACAGGCTCCAAATCTACACAGAGAAACCCTGTCTGGTGGGGGAGGGGGAGAAGAAAAGAAAAGAAATCTGTCCCATCAGATATATTCAGCTGTGAGGTTTAACCCGGAATTAGAGTATTGGGCCCCTAGTCACTGCTCAGCAATGTCTATTGAGTTATTAAATTGGGGGCGTCCTTTCTAAACTGGAGAATATAAGATCAAAAAAGGAGCTTGGAACAGTAGCACACCCTTCTTCAGTCCCAGCAGTTAGGAGGTAGACACAGGAAGATCAGTAGCTCAGATTCATCCTTGGTTATGAGTTCAAAGCCAGTTAGAACATGAGATCTTGTCTAAAAAAACCAAAACAAAGTAGACAGCAATAAAAACAACTGGGGCTGGAGAAATGGCTCAGCTATTAAGAGCACTGGCTGCCTTTCCAGAGGACCCAAGTACTAATCATAACACTTACATGGCAGCTCACAACCATCTGTATCTCTAGTTCCAGGGTATCTGATGCACTCTTTTGGCCTCCACAGACACCCATGTGATGGTGCATATACATAACATGCAAGCAAAGTACTCACACATAAGTAAAAGATGCATCTTAAGCAAGCAGTTATAAACCTGTTATAGACACTAAGTAAATTAAGAGCAAGATAAAGGCTTGTGCTGGAAGGAAGAGCCACCTCTCCTGTGACTTATTTACTCAGTACTTATTGAGCCCCCGTGTATGCTAGGAGTGCAGCTCTTAGGAAGCCCTTAGGTGGGGACCAGGGAGGCTCTGGAAGGTCCTGAGGGCTGGAATGAAAAAAGGGCAGGTCACTGTGGGAATAATGTACAACACAGGAGGCCACCTAGAGGGTACCCTCTCTGAGCTGTGGTTTGAAGGTTAGGTCAACGTGGAGTTTTCTAGAAGTAGGAGAGACAGTTCTAGGAAACCACATGAACAGGTGGGCTCAGGTGACAGTTTGGTGTTTGGAGCAATAGCCAGGTATTGGTACTGACTGGGTATTGCCTTCAGGGGAGGAGGAGCCAAATCCCAGTGGTCCCAGGGCATCCAGAGGCAGCATGGGAGGGATTGCTGTGTTCTCACTCCTCACCTTCCTGTGTTTCGTTCCCCATAGCTGAGGCCTACGTTGGTGGGATGCTCTTTTGCCTGGGCATATTTCTCTCCTTCTACCTGCTGACCGTGCTCCTGGCCTGCTGGGAGAACTGGAGGTAAGGTGGAACTCCTGGGCTTTTCCCTTCTCTGGAGCAGTTGGGCAGGGGGCACGGAAGAGAGAATGTGGTGGGATCCCAACTGGTCCTTGGTGATCTTATAGTTAATTGTCTTCAGGGGCGGGCAAGATGGGTACTTGTTGGGATCTGTGGTCCCTGGACCATTTGTTTGTAAATAGGCTCATCCCATCATTCCTTCCCAAGCTGGGGACACCCTATTATTCCCTGGTGTGAGAGAAACCCAAGATTCAGGAGTTAAATGGATAGAGAGGATAGAAGGACGGTTAGCCTAGCCTAGGTTAGGGCCTCAACCTGCCTTAATTGTCCTCTGAATTCCTGCAGGCAAAGGAAGAAGACGCTGCTGGTGGCCATAGACCGAGCCTGCCCAGAAAGTGGTATCTCCAGGGATTGGGGGTGGGTGGATCTGCTGTGGGGAGATGGGAAGCAGGGATGGGGAAGGGAAGGGTCAGGGGAGGACAAATTGGTAGCTTCTTCATACATATTCAGCCTAGAAGTAACATTTCACAAGTGGAAACAGGCTGGGGTCTTGGCTCACCCCTCCGTAGATATCCTGGAAACTTTCCTGTGGTCTAGCTACACCGCCAGCCTGCCTCAGGCAGTGCCGCTCAGCTCAGTCTCAGGTTGTTAACTTTCCATTCTCTCTCTCTCCATCACTTCTCCCTCCTGCTTGGACCTCTCTCTCAGCTTCTCTCCTTGGTAAGCTCCGGGTGCTGTGGGGAGGAAGGCGAAGCATGAGGACTGTCTAGGGAGGGCCTTGGCACCAGATGCGTTTTCCATGGCGGCCCAGGGTACCCTGAAACTGACTCTGTAGTCCAAGCTTGTCTCAAACATGTAGCTCTCTTGCTGTCTTAGCTAGGCTAGTGCTGTGATTACAGGCATGAGCGACCATGCCCAGCTTGTCCCACTTTTAGGATATAGGGTGGCATGTTTGCTTGGAGTGACGTGGTTATTGTTGAGCAAGGTGGGTTTGGGGATATGTGTTTTCTTTTACTGCTGGCATGGCTTCTCTGCAACTGTCTTTTCCAGCTTCTCCCTTCTCTTTTCCCCTGGCTTTTGGCTTCCCCTTGCTCACAGGCCTAAGAGGACCTTGACTTCTCATTGCAGGTCATCCTCGGGTCTTGGCCGATTCGTTTCCTGGCAGCACCCCTTACGAGGGTTATAACTATGGTTCCTTCGGTATGTGTCAAAGTCAGGACTGTATTTGCCAGCACCCAGCCACAGCTGCTTCTGCTGTCACCCCCTGTTAGCCATGCCCTTGCAGCTACTCAGGGCTCTCTAGGAACAGATCTAGAGTCTCATTCTGAGGTCACTTGCACCCGCCTCACCACTTTTTCCTGCCTGCAGACAATGGTTCTGGATCTACTGATGGACTGGTTGAAAGCACAGGTTCAGGGGACCTCTCTTACAATTACGAGGGTGAGTGGGCCTGGCAATGGGCTGTGTGCTACAGAGCTGCTGTTGACTAGGTGAAACTTCTGGTGGGCGGCTGCCTCTCTGCCAAATGCTGGAACCAGAGAAGGGCTGCTCTTCTGCCCCCTCCTTCCTCTCTTTCCTACCGGGCCTCAGATCCCCCTGTAACTTTACCTTTCCTTTGAAGGGCACGACCAGTTCAAGCGGCGCCTTCCCTCTGGCCAGATGCGGCAGCTGTGCATTGCCATGGGTAGATGTGGGGAGGGGGTAGGGCTGCCCTGCCAATCAATTCCTGCCTGGATGGTCAGCCACTGGAGCTGGCCATCTCTGGGGCCAGAAAGATGCTTAGTGCATGGCTTCCCTATCAAGTGCCACCAGTGCCAGCCCATGTGTCTTCTGAGATAGACAGGCACTGGCTGCCAGTCAGACATCCTAGTTCACTGTCCTCTTGCCAGTGTCCTCCCTCCCTGGCTTGCTGGCCAAGGATTCCTGGGTCTGGGTGTCACCTTCTGGCCTTTAGGGGCTTTGGCCAGGTGAGGTACCAGGAGGAGATGAAGACCGAGGACAAGTGCTCTTTCTCAAGCCCTAGCCTGTGTACCAGGGCTTTAACCCAAGGGTGGCCATGGCATGTCTTCTCAGAACCCAACAGGACTGGGCATCTTCTAATCTGCATGATTGGCCAAGTGCAATCTTGTTACTTCTGTCTGGGTTCCACTCAGTGTTGTGGCCTGGAGAGCCCCAGCTCAGGAACCAGAGCCAGGAGTGGAACAGGGCTGGAGTCATTGCTGTTCAGTGGCTTCTGGCAGGACTCCCCACTGGTTCCCACTGACTTAGGAGTACATATCCTCCCAGCACCCGAGCCACCTGCCCTACTGCTGTGAACCCTGGCCCACAATTCACTTCTTCCCCATTGTTGAATAATTTTGACAGTTGCTTCTGATGGGTGGGGGCAGACCCAGTGTTTGGTCCTCTTGGCCCAAGTCCTTTTTCTTTGGCGTTCCTAGACCGCTCCTTTGACCCAGTGGGTACTCGGCCACGATTGGACTCGATGAGCTCCGTGGAAGAGGATGACTATGACACACTGACTGACATTGATTCCGACAAGAATGTCATTCGCACCAAGGTGTGACACACACGGACGGCCTGGCCCTGGTCAGGGGTTTCTGAAGGAAGGGACTTTGTGTTGAGGCCCCACCCAGCATATCTCTGTGGCATGTTAGGGAAGCAGAAAGAAAGAGCTGAGCTGGGACAGGGAGGATCGGTTCCAGTAGAAATCAGCCTGACCTCCAACCCCTTCCAGACCAATTGGGCAAGCCCTCTTGGCCTAATTAGCCACAGAAGTGGGGAGTCCCAGAACCCTGCCCACTGACCTCATGTGTCTACCCTCACCTGGGTGGCAGGGGTTCTCCCAGGCCCTGGGTGAGTGAGACTCATTCCTGCTTCTCCTCAGCAATATCTCTGTGTGGCTGATCTGGCACGAAAGGACAAACGTGTTTTGCGGAAAAAGTACCAGATTTACTTCTGGTGAGTAGGCTACACAGATAGGGACTCCTGTTACTACAGGGCAGCTCCTAGGGTCCTGCCCACCTTACCACGGCCCTCCCGCCCCTCAGGAACATAGCCACCATTGCCGTCTTCTACGCCCTTCCTGTGGTGCAGCTGGTGATCACCTACCAGACGGTGAGAGGGGAGAGTTGGAGCGACTGCGTGTGACTGCCTCCCTTGCAGAGCCACTGCATGCAGAGAGAGACTGCAGTGCACATAGGTCCAGGGACCAGCTTTCAGATCCCAACTCGAGGCTCTGGTTTCTGAGCATCAGCTCCTTCATCTGCAGACTGGGGGCGGGTCTAGAAAATAGACTTTGTAAATAGAAATAGAAAATAGGACTTTGTAAATCTAATTTCCCTTCCCTCTCCTTTCTGTGAGGCAATAACTTAAGGAGTTTTCAGTCACATATATAAAAAGGACAATGGCAGGCATCTGCACCACCTAAAACACACTGCACAGGAGTACCAGCTGGGTACTGCGTACACACATCAGCCATGCTGGTACTGCTCTTATTTTGCCAGTTGGACCCAGGGAGTGTGGTATGGGCTCCTTGCTGAGTCAGGCATGTTAATAGCTTTGCACCCTCACCCCTCACAGGTGGTGAATGTCACAGGGAACCAGGACATCTGCTACTACAACTTCCTCTGTGCCCACCCACTGGGCAACCTCAGGTGGGGATTATGCTGGCCCAGGGGTGGGTAGGGTAGGCAGCAGTGAGCAGGGCAGGGTGGGGCTTTGTACAGCCTGCTGGGCAGAAGAAAGGGAAGGGCCTGAGGGCCTGAATGTAAGCTTAGTGCCTATCTTGTTCTTTCTAGCGCCTTTAACAACATCCTCAGCAACCTGGGGTACATCCTGCTGGGACTGCTCTTCCTGCTCATCATTCTGCAGCGAGAGATCAATCACAATCGGGCCCTGATGCGAAATGACCTCTATGCTCTGGTAAGCCAGCCACTGCCCACCAAGGCCTCCTCCTGGCAGACTGACCTTGCCTGGTCCAACTCTGCTCTATCTAATCTGACCTTGCCATACCCTGTTCTGTTCTACCTTGCCCAAGTCTGCCCTGATCTGCCTTGCCCTGCCCTGACCTGCCTTGCCCAGGTCCTCCCTGTCTTGCCCTGCCCTACCCAGGTCTGCCTTTCCCTGCCCAGGTCCTTCCTGCCCTGCCCAGGTCCTTCCTGCCCTGCTCAGGTCTTCCCTGCCTCACCCTGCCCTGCCCTGCCTAGGTCTTCCCTGCCTCGCCCTGCCCTGCCCTGCTCAGGTCTTCCCTGCCTCACCCTGCCCTGCCCTGCTCAGGTCTTCCCTGCCTCACCCTGCCTGCCCTGCCCTGCTTCACCCTGTCTTGCCCAGGTCCTCCCTGCCTTGTCCTGCCCTGTCCTGCTGGGTTCTGCCCTGCCTTACCCAGGTCTGCCCTGCCCTGCCGGGTTCTGCCCTGCCCACAATTCCCCCTACCCTCCCTTGCCTTCTGCTCTATCCTACCCGCTCTTGCCCTGCCCTTCCTACCTCTTCTCTGCTCAGCTGTTTTACCTGCCCTACTTTGTTCTGCCCTGCCCTGTGTGCTCTGTCTTGCACAATCCACCCTGCTACCCACTCACCAAATAACCCAGTCCTTTTCCTCTTCCCCTTGGGTCTCCTCTCAGGACCCTTCTCTTCCCACCTCACTTTTACTTCCCTTCCTTTTCTTTCTCCCCTCAGGAGTGTGGGATCCCCAAACACTTTGGTCTATTCTATGCCATGGGCACAGCATTGATGATGGAGGGACTGCTGAGTGCCTGTTACCATGTCTGCCCCAACTACACCAACTTCCAGTTTGGTGAGTGCTGCGTCTTGTCTGCTGAACCTCTACCATCCCAGGTAGCTGGTATGAAACTCGGAGGCTGGCTTCTGAGTGCAGCATCGCATATTAGAAGATGGCCAGCTAGCCTTTAGGCGTGTGACGTACGCCTTTAATCCCAGTACTTGGGAGGCAGAGGCAGACGGATCTCTGTGAGTTTGGGGCCAGTTCCAGGACAGACTCCAAAGCTACAAGAGAAACCCTGTCTTGGGGAAAAGAAAAAAGAAAAAAGATGGCCAGCTAAACCAGGTAGTGGTAGTGCACACGTTTAATCCCAGATCTCTGAGTTCAAGGCCAGCCTGGTCTACAGAGTGAGTTCCCAGGACAGTCAGAGCTACACAGAGAAACCCGTCTTGAAAAAAACAAAAAAGAAAGAAAAAAGAGAAGATGGCTATCTGCCCTGCTTCTTCTCCATTCATTCCTACAAAGACTCTGACAAAATCCTCAGGATTCAGGGCCAGTTAAGGGGCTGAAGTGCTGACCCTCCAACTTGCTCATGGCATTCCAAGGTCCGGGCTGGGTGTTCTGTGTGGAGTCCCAGTGGGTGTCTCTTTAGCTCATGCCCTATTCCCACCCAGACACCTCATTCATGTACATGATTGCTGGCCTCTGCATGCTGAAGCTCTACCAGAAGCGGCACCCGGATATCAATGCCAGTGCCTACAGCGCATATGCCTGCTTGGCCGTCGTCATCTTCTTCTCTGTTCTGGGCGTGGTGAGGGCCTGGTCTGCTCCATATACCCCATA
This sequence comes from Ellobius talpinus, assembly GCA_001685095.1. Lineage (NCBI taxonomy): Eukaryota > Metazoa > Chordata > Mammalia > Rodentia > Cricetidae > Ellobius > Ellobius talpinus. The sequence goes on from LOJH01004941.1 coordinate 19,362, forward strand.
GGAAAGGCACACACTTGTCCTGTCCTCCGCTGCAGGAGAGGTCCTGCTTCTTCCCTAAGGGGCTGTCCTGGGTCCCTCTATAATCTCAGCCTAACCAAACAGCCTGCCCTAGTAAGGATCCAGTGGGGGGGGGCATGGGAACAGCTGCCCTCACCACCCCATCACCCCACATTGGGGGCTCCCCCACAGGTTTTTGGCAAAGGGAACACGGCCTTCTGGATCGTCTTCTCAGTCATCCATATCATTTCCACCCTGCTCCTCAGCACACAGCTCTATTACATGGGCCGCTGGAAGCTGGGTGAGAACATGCGCAGGGCAGGGTGGCTGAGGGTGCGGGGACCTTGGGACCTTTCTTTTCTCTTCTTTGGCTGGAGGAGTCACTGGGTGGGAAATCCAGAGTGCTCCTGGACATTGCTGTGCTATGCCCTCTGAAGTCCCTGCCTGCTCTCCACCATGCTGAGTGCCATGCCTTCTCATTGCAGACTCTGGAATCTTCCGCCGCATCCTCCATGTGCTCTACACAGACTGCATCCGGCAGTGCAGCGGGCCCCTTTATACGGTACCTGCCCCGCTCCCTGACCCCTTCCTCCTCTGACTCCCTCCTCCCTGTGGGGTGGATCAAGGTGTGTCAGAGTACCTAGAGTAGCGTGGGGACAGGCTGACTTGAGCCTTCTGCCACTTCTCTCCCTGTCTCTCTTCCCCCTCTCAGTCCCTGTGTCTCTGCTTCCCTCCAGGACCGCATGGTACTTCTGGTCATGGGCAACATTATCAACTGGTCTCTGTGAGTGTGGCCATTGGCTATGGAGTCAGCTGGGGCCTTAGTCAGCCACTAGCTGACTTAGGGCGCTATAGATGATTTTGGAGCATTGAACATAAAGAATGGGGGCTAAAGAGAGAGGTGTTAGCTCCTGGGCTTCTAGAACCTTCTGTAGGCCTCTGAAAACAGTCCAATATAATGATGAAGCCTGGTAGGGTGTGGGCAGAGGTGAGGCCCTCCCTCCTCCCCCAGACACACTCTTTCTTTCAGAGCTGCATATGGACTCATCATGCGCCCCAATGATTTTGCCTCCTACTTGCTGGCAATTGGCATCTGCAACCTGCTGCTTTATTTCGCCTTCTACATCATTATGAAGGTGAGTGGGAGGGGGCTGAGCTGCTTCAGTCGTGGACAGAGTGGGGCACCGAGAGGACGGGAGCTTTTTTGTCCATGGGTCTATGATAGTGAGGTTTGGGGGTGGCTTGAGTCTCTTGTATGTACCCTTTGGAGCCACCTGCTAAGCAGGTGCTCTGCCACCAAGCCATGCCCCAGCCTGAGTCCACGGGACCTGTGATAGACCAGACCTCTGAGGACTGGTCCTCCCAATGGCTTCCATATTGTACAATGTGAAGAAGTGCCCACATTGTTGGCTTTGTTGGCTCAGGGATCTGGGTACGTGGACACCTAGCTTAGGGTGGATAGTGGGTGAAGACAAGGCTGCCGGCATGAGACTTGTTTGGGTTCTGTGGTTGAGCTCTGTAAATCTGAGAGGGGCCCAGTAAGAGCATGAAGGTGGGCAGTGGCCTTGCTGACAGCCGCGTGCTTCCCCTAGCTCCGCAGCGGAGAGAGAATCAAGCTTATCCCTCTGCTCTGCATCATCTGCACCTCCGTGGTCTGGGGCTTTGCGCTCTTCTTCTTCTTCCAGGGACTCAGCACGTGGCAGGTTAGTGCTCACCTCCAGGCTTATAGCAAGCCTAATGCATGGCAAGTTTTCCACCTGGGACCCGGCCTTTCCTGGTGACTTCTCATTAAAGCCTCCTGATGAACGTGCCATCATGGCCATCTGGGCCTGTTACTTCAAAGGCAGCCGAGTCTCAGGGAAGCCAAGTGACCTCCGCCAGGGCATAGAGCTAGTGTGTGGCAGCTGTGGTTTCAAACCAGACACGTCAGTCTCTTTACTGCCTCAAAGGACACGCTGTAAATCTGTGATAGAACCGACTTGTCTGCCAGGCGTTGTGGTGCAGTCTTTAATCCTAGCACTTGTGAGGCAGAGGCAGGCAGATCTCTCAGAGTTCGAGGCCAGCCTGGTCTACAGAGTGAGTTCCTGGACAGCCAGGGCCACATAGAGAAACCCTGTCTTAAAAAACAAAGCAAGAATATAACATGGCCTCTGCCCATATAGCATTGAATTCAGAATGTAGTTCAAAAGAGACACTGCTAGCTCATGTCTGGTGTTTTGTTCATTTTAAAGTCAAGGATCAAAACTGCCTTTGCACATGCTAAGTACATGCTCTGCCACTAAGCCCCCCCCCAATATCTAGTTCATGTTTGAAATGGAAGACGAAAGCAAGTCAAGGTAGCGGAGTGTGCAGGAGATGGGAGGGTGAGGTTTCTGGGTTAGGAGTCCTGGGAGAGCTTCCTGGAGGAGGCAGGCTTTATTCTTGGCCATAGTCTTATGCATGGAGCCGCATAACTCAGGTCCTGCTGCCTGAGCAGTCACACAGAGGTTGGAATGTGAGAGAGAACACACTGATGTGGGAGCTTGGCAAAGACCTGAGCCCTGCACAGGGTCAGACATGCCTTGGTCTGTGGCCTTAGCACAGGCTGTTCCAGATACAGGGTCAGAAAATGCTTGTGGCATAGAGGTGTGGGTAGAGCAGGGAGGATCTGGAGTGTCAGCCATGGCCACTGTTGTTTGGGAACAGGGTATGGTCTGATATAGTACTTGGGGCAGAAGCACCCTGAGGTCACTTGAGAGCAAGGCGGCAGTTGAGTTGGGCTCTCTGAGTGGAAGCTGTGCTCCCAGCCACCTGCCCACTGCTGGAGAGAAGACGGTCTGGCGGAAGATGAGTGAGATGCACAGGATGGAACCGGTCATTGTGGCTGGAGAGCGAGAGTGAGGCACAAAGTGCTTCCTGCCAGGGACGAGGGGGAGGGTGCCATGGAGTGGGTCGGAGGGGGGGTTGGACCTGGCCTTGCCACAGCAGAGTCAGTAGGCTGCTGGCCCTGTCCCTTTGCCAGAAAACCCCCGCAGAGTCCAGGGAACACAACCGTGACTGCATCCTCCTTGACTTCTTTGATGATCATGACATCTGGCACTTCCTGTCCTCCATTGCCATGTTTGGGTCCTTCCTGGTATGTGGGATGTACCTGGCCTGATACCTGGCCTGAGGGTGGAGGGGCGGTAGAGTATACGGCCCCTCCTTTCCTGACCCTCTGTTCACCCTTAGGTTTTGCTGACATTGGATGATGACTTAGACACAGTACAGCGAGACAAGATCTATGTCTTCTAGGAGTATCCTAGGACCCAGGCTTCACCTCTCGGGGCCCCTTCATCACCTGCCAGGTGCCGCCATAGCACCAAGGGTGTGAGTCCCAGCTCTGCTACCCAGCATAGGATGGTTGGCAGGACATCGAGATTCCAGCCCAGGCCTGACTCAGGACAGTTACTGGTGGCACCGAGCCTTGCAGTTGCCTCTGCTGTGGAAGAGGCCTGCTCCCCATTCCCCAAACACTGGCCAAATTGCTGCTCCTCAGTGTTGGGTCCTTGTCCGTCCATCTGTCTTGTCTATCCACCGGCTCTCCATTGTCCCTTTGGAGAAGGAAAGGGGGAGGGCAATGTCCTGTCCCATTTCATGCCTCTGTTCTCCCCATCCCTTCCCTCCTCTCAGCCTAGGACCCGCAGCCTGCCCTTCCTCTCATGCCCTGCTCCAGGACTCTAGTCAGGTGCCTGATTCTCTGTCCAGCACTAGGACCCCAGTTTTCTCTGGGTCTGCAGCTGGCTGCTATCACTGCCCACTCTGGCCTGCCAGGATGGATGCAGGTAGGAGACTTTGGGGCCTGGCCAGCTGGTGCCAAGTTTATGGTGCTAAGGCCTGCAAGGACCCAGGTACGACCCTCCTCCCTCGACCTGTGCTTGGAGCTGGCTCTTGAGCAGTGAGAATCAGCCCGGTTTGAGTCTGATCTGGAGGGCTGAGTTCAGAGGTTACTTCCTCATCCCAACAGCCACCAGAATGATGCCAGCACCAGGGTTGGTGGAAAGTGGCAACTCACTGTCCCCTTCTGCACCCAAAGTCCTGCCAAGCCCCAGCTGGGGGCCTCTCAGTGCCATTGATACTGTCCAAGAATGTCCAGAGGCCATGGAGGAATAGTGCCAAGCACACAGCCCTTCCTCTTTCACGGCAGCAGGAGCCCCAGTGCCTGTTTTAGAAAGGGAGGGACATGCCAGGTCTCTGTGTGTCCTTGGCCTTGCCTCACTACAGGACTCAGGGCTGGCTTCTGAGTTTCCGTCAGTATTTAGCCAAGTTCTGTGTTAGTCACATGGGCCTAAGAGCCTTGGTGTTTACATGGAGTCACCCAGTTCTGGGCCCTGGCCACTCTGGTCCTTGGCTTCCTTTCACTCCACCAAGTCCATTCCAGATGCCAAGGGGGTTGGGGTCCATGAATGTATTTCATTCTCTCCACCATGTTTTTGTAGCTCTTGGACTGGGAGAAGAGGCAGGTCTGGATCTTTGTTTCAGAGCTCTGTTCTATGTCTCCATGCTATGGTTGCAGTTCCTTTTCTATGAATTGAGTGCATTCAATAAAGACAACCAGACCTGGGATCTGGGCTTTTACTCTTTTGTTGGATGGTACAGGAGCCTCCCGTTTCTTCTGGCTTTCCCTTCCCGTCTCTGTGCAGGGCTCCACTGGAAACTGCAGTTCCTGACTTCCACCAGGGTGCTCCTCAGCCTCAGGCCACCTGCTAATCCTGTAAACATTTGACCCTACCCTGCACCAAGCACTGTGCTCACAGGAAGGAGCAAGATGCTGAAAGTGTCTCTGTGTCTTCTCCCCTGGGATAACACCCTTCTGGCACACAGCACCTGCCTCTGCCCACCAGGTAGAGGCCAGCATCCCTTCCAACCAGTAGGCAGAAGTGTGTCCAGGCCATGCCCATCCATACATGTGCCTGAAGTGGGCAGAGAGCTTGCAGACCATGATTTTAAGAGCTTTTCAGGCCGGGCAGTGGTGGTACACGCTTTTAATTCCAGCACTTGGGGAACAGAGGCAGGTGAGAGTTCTAGGCCAGCCTGGTCTACAGAGTGAGTTCCAGGACAGCCAAAGCTACACAGAGAAACTCTCTTGAAACAAAAAGGCTGTTCAGGAATGACCATATGGATGGCAAACAAGATTAAAGAGGAGTGAGTTTTTATTTAGATTTCAGCAAAAGAGGATGGGATCTTGGAAGCCAGTCTGGTGAATTCAGACATACCCAGTGTCCAGGATGGCAAGTGTGGTCTCTGGGGGAACTCCAGCTTCCTGTTCATGATCTTTCCTTCAGATGCCACTAGGGGGTAGCTCTACGCACTGCCGTGCTAACTTAAGTTAGCCAGGCTGGCTGTGGTAGGTGGAGCTCCTGAGGCTGAGACATACCCGCCTGCTGCCAGTTTTGGGAGAGGCTGACACTGCCTGAGGATCCCTCCCCCTTCTCTTTCTCCCTCTCCATCCCTTTCCTGAAATTCCCAGGATTGGGGGCGGGACACAGACTCCACTAATGTCTTACCTTTTAGAAAACTACATTTATCTATGGAATGTGTGTGTGGCATATATAGCGCGTATGTGCAGCTCAGAGGAGAGTTGGTTTTGTTTCCACCATGTGGGTTCTGGGGAGTAAACTCAGGTCATAGGTTTGACAGCATGTGTCTTTAACAACTGAGCCCCAGGCTCACCATTCTTCCCCTGTTCCTTCTCAAAACCACTGTAGCTAGCTACAAGCAAGATGTGAGTGAGCGAGCGAGGATCCTTTCTGGAATGACACTCTTCCAAGATAGGGACTCTTTCAAGGGAGGGAGGGGGTAAGCCTGCTTCCTGGTCCTCTTACCCTAATGTCTCCACAGCCTTTAATTCCCTAGGATTGTCACTGCTCTGGATGGGGCTCGGTCCCACCCCTTAGTAAGGTCGTTAACTCCAACTGGGAGCTCTCCCCACCCTGAACAGGGTGGCACAACAGAGAGGGTGTGACATCCTCTCCAGCTCCCACACCTGTGGGCAGGAGTGCCCAGGTTCTGCCACTTAGTGGGAAGGTCACTCTGGACCTCAGTTTTCTCAGCTGCCCAGTGGGGTAGTAGTAACTTTAACCTCGAGCCGTGAAAAGGAAGGCATTTACATAGTGCCTGGCATGCAGCCAATCTGCAGTTAAGAGTAGTTTCCATACCACTGGAGGAGGGTGGCTTGTTTGTCCCTGAAAGTTTGGGGGATCCCTAGCCCCCCTAGGATGCACTTTTGTGGGGTCAGACTTTTGAGATCACCTCTTTTACTCTCATTGGACCGAGAGCTGACCCAAGTCGGGGTAGCAAGGAAGGCTTTCAGGGTCCTGTCCATAAAAGGCTTTTCCCGCCACACAGCACCGCCCCGCCCCAACCCCGCAGCATCTCCAAAGCATGCAGGGAATGTCTCCGGTTGCTCCCGGCAGACTGCTTCAACTTGGTATCTTTCCCCAAATATGGAGCCTGTGTGGAGTGAGTGGGGTGGTTGGGGGTGGGGAGCCCAGTGGGCTTCCTTAGGCAGGGAGGGGCTAGTGGGCCGACTGAGAGGTGACATCACTGCCTTGGCGCCCTTTAAACCCCTCACCCAGCCGGCGCCCCATCCCATCTGCCCAGCCCAGGCACTGACGCTGCTCTCCTTCAAGCCCAGGAACGACCAAGCCTTGTAAGTGCCAGGGACAGGACCAGCAGGGGGTGTGTGTCATCAGACAGGGCTGGGGTCTCAGCTTGGATTCCCCTAGTCCCCCGAACTTGCTGAATGGAATTGGTTCCCCAGACTCCCTTAACTGTTTTAAACTAGTCAAAAAGTCTGGCTAAAATGCCCAGGGTGACTTGGATGGGGAATAAAAACCAATGGGGGAAATTACTGGGGTGACAGGGAGGCTCCCATCTCAGCAGCTGGGTCCTCTCTCTCTCTCTCTCTCTCTCTCT
>LOJH01004941.1:26377-36998 GCA_001685095.1 Ellobius talpinus
TCTCTCTCTCTCTCTCTCTCTCTCTCTCTCCTCTCTCTTTCTCTCTCTCTCTCTCTCTCCATCCAAGAAGGTGAGTTTACTTGTTCTGGAGAGCAACAGCCCACTGCTGGCAGCCCCTGAGATGGTGGAGGACTGAAGGAGATCTTGCTTATTTGTAGTGCTGGGGATCAAATCCAGGGTTCCACGCGTGCCAGACAGGCACTCAACCACTGAGCGACACCCCTCACCCCACAGTACTTCCGTGCTTCAGAAGAGGCTTATCTAGGGCCTGCTTTCCCACGGACACTGTTCACTGCAGGCAGAGAGGTGACAGGCAGAGAAGCTTTGCAGCTATGTGGGGGCAGGCCCGGGACTCCTGACCTTTCCAACGGGTCTTGGTGGTTCTGCATGGGGCTGTTTAAAGGGTGGCAGTGAGATGGTGCCACATCTGTGCAGTAGGACTGCTTCTGAGACCCTGGCATTGAGGTGTGCCCTCAGGGATGCAGAAATGCTCATTTTTACTGTCGTTTGGTGGTGATGAGGGCTAGGGTACCACAGTCAGACATATCCCTGGTTCTGCTGGTTTCTCTGGGTGCCTGCTCATCCGTCCGAGGTCCTTTTCCACTGCCTACACTCCCCATTTGCCTGCTGGAAAGAAAGAAGGGCTGGCAGGAGCCGTGGCCACAGGCATCTAAGGTGAGCGCCATGCAGGTGTTCTATACTAACCTCTGTCTAGAAATGCCCTGGTGGGCTGCCAAACCTCCATCTTCCTTCTCCCCCCAGTGCCTCCAAGAGGACAACTTGAAGGAATTTTTTTCTTATTAGTATTTTTTTCATTAGCATACAAAGTAATGGGTTTCATTATGGTGTTTGTACACATATATCATTGTATTTTATTCTTATTTGCTTTCCTGTCCTCACCTGACCTCTTCTCCTCAGAGGAACTTCTTGGGACTTTCTGCTTCAGACTTTACACCAGGAGAGATGGGGAAGAATGGCAGTGAGGGGTGGGATTGAGTGGGAGGGGGGCACATGTAATCCCGTAGAGCTCTGATCCAAACTGAGAGATGTCAGGGCTGCGGTGTGTGCCCTTGCTGCTAGGGTTTGTTCTTGGACCTGTAGTTTATACTGCCTGTTTGGAACTTCCTGGAGACTGAGAAGTGCATGTGGGGGCCTTCTTCTCCCATGCTCTCCTCCAGTGCTCAGCCCCGTGTAGGCGGCAGTGGAGGACACAAACAGGGTAGGGAATGGGTGGAAAGAGTCAGGCGCTTGGACCTTGCTGGGGTGGGGCAATAGGGGAGAGAGGCTGAGTGGAGGCCTGGAGGAAGGCTCCCTTTGCTTTTTGTGTGGCTTTTTGTGGTTCTTTGTCCCAGCAGTTCCTGGAGAGGACCAGGATACACAATGGGTATGGGAGAGGCATAGCTGTTTACAATTTCCCAACAGAAACCAGACCTTTAAGTCCCGCCCTAGCTGGAAGATGGGCACTCAGAAAGCCATGTTCTCTGTGAGGACCCTTCCCACTTCATCTCCCAGAAGAGAGGTGCCTCTGTGGTTGCACTTAGTTGAGGTCTTCTGGTTTTTCTTTTTTTCTTTTCTCTTAAATTTGGTGGTGGGCTCAGGGAATGCTTCAGACAAGGTAGTGGGGGCTGGGGAGCAGTTCAGTTTACTGTGTAAACAAACTCACTGATTAAAGCACCCACCCACGCACGCACACACGCACCCTCTCCAGGCAGTTGTGTGATATAATTCACAGACAGCGGACGGTTAGCCCCATTCCACAACCTGGGAGCTCATAACTTAGAAAGGGAAAGGATGGCAAGATGTCCAGAGTTTGACAGCTGGCTTGGGACCAAAGCCATGTGATACCATTGCTCCCCCACCACCTGGGGATGGGGAAAGGGCCTCGACTTAAATGCAAAGGAGATGGGAGGCTGGCCAACTGCTCTATGTTCAAAGAATTTTCCTCCCACCCTATATCCCCTCTGAAGCCAGAGGTTGGCTTGGAAACTTCAGACACTGTGGCAGATGGTATCTCACTTAGGGTGTCCCCTGTTGACAGGGTCTGGCTCCAATCATGACTGTATCTGTCCAGCGATCTGCCTGTCTGCTCTGCTCCTGCAGCCTTCCTCCTTCTCCATGTCTGGGCCTCTGAGGGCTGCCAGGCTTACGCCTTTGGGACAGCAGCTGCCAAACAGGGTAGGCTTCCCATGCTCTGGCTGGAAGATGCTTGGCCCTGGGATATCCCAGGAGTATTCTGACTGCAGAATCCTGACTGGTTCCTCAAACCACTGCAACAGCCAGAGATGGCTGACATGGGCACACCAATGCTCTCTCATTTGGATCTCTGAGAATGCAGCTGCCTTGTGGGAACCCTTGGGACTTTGGTGGCTTTACCAGGTGGTTTTGTCAGCTGCAGTATGGGGGATGAACTTTGCTCTTCTAGCTTCTGGGTCAGAGGGTAAAGACTTGATGGCAACTGACAGCTGGACAGATACCCGCTGGCTTAATTTGGGGAGCTTCCGGAAGAACTCTCTAGTGCGTTTCTGGCTAGTCTTGGCAAAGAATGTTCTAGCTAGGCAGACCAGGTGATGTGGGGCCTTTAATTTCAGCTACTCAGAAGGCTAAGGTAGGAGCATCCCAAGTTCAAGATCAGCCTGCTCAGCTGAGACATTGCCTCAAAACTATGAAACAAGCCTGGCATTGGTGTGGTTCATGCCCTTAATCCCAGCACTCAGAAGGCAAAGGCAGGTAGATTTGAGTTCGAGGCCAGCCTGGTCTACAGAATTCCAGGACAACTAGGGCTACACAGTGAAACCCTATCTTGAGAAACAAACAAAAACAATCCCACCCCTCAAAAAAACAAACTATAAAACAAAGAGAAGGCTGAGGACAAAGCTTAGCAGTGGACTTCCCTCTCATATGCGAAGCTCTGGGTTCCACCCTGTACTGAAAAGAGAAGAAAGCAATGAGGAAAGAGAGAAGGAAGGCTGCCTCCAGGCCAGAAGTTGTCAAGATAGTCCATAGGTGAAATGCAGCCTACCGGCAGGTTTTTTTTTTTAATATTTGTTATGTATACAGTGTTCTGCCTGCACACCAGAAGAGGGCACCAGATCCCATTACAGATGGCTGTCAGCCACCGCGTGGTTGCTAGAAATTGAACCCAGGACCTCTGGAAGAGCTGGCAGTGCTCTTAACCTTTGAGCCATCTCTCCAGCCCCACACTGTCTGTCTTTATAAACAAAATTTTATTGGCACACACTGGTTATGTATCATGTACGCTGTTTTCACTCAATAGCAGAGGTCATATGACCTGCAAAATCTAAAATATTTATTCTCTGGTCTTTTACATAAAAAGTTGACAGACCCTTGCTCTATCTAACCTGCCAAATAATATCTTGTTACTTGACGTTCACGTTCAGAGGGGCCTTTGCAGTAAGTGGACACACCTGGTCTAGCTGGTATGCGATGGTGTGTAGAGTGCCTGAGAACCCCTTACAGAGCCTGCTTAGCTCAAGTGGAGCCAAGCTATTTGCTGACCTGTTGTTCTCTCTTCTCCATACGGTCTGCTTTAGTTCTGCCTCAACATGGCCAACAAGGGTCCATCCTATGGCATGAGCCGTGAAGTGCAGTCCAAAATTGAGAAGAAGTATGATGAGGAGCTGGAGGAGCGACTAGTGGAGTGGATTGTAATGCAGTGTGGGCCTGATGTGGGCCGCCCAGATCGTGGGCGTCTGGGCTTCCAGGTGTGGCTGAAGAATGGCGTGGTGAGTGGCACCTTGTGAAGGGGGTCTGGGAATGTGTGCCACCCTGCAAGCTGTGGGGCAGACCCCCTGAGCTGAGTATCCAGCTGTGTTCTGTGCCTGGCAGATTCTGAGCAAGCTGGTGAACAGCCTGTATCCTGATGGATCCAAGCCAGTTAAAGTGCCTGAGAATCCACCTTCCATGGTCTTCAAGCAGATGGAGCAGGTGGCTCAATTCTTAAAGGCAGCTGAGGACTATGGAGTCACCAAGACTGACATGTTCCAGACTGTTGACCTCTTTGAAGGTACAGAGGAAAATGGGCTGGAGCCAGTGGGCTAGTGGTGAGCAAGAATCTCAGGCAGGGAGAGGGAATATCAAAAGATGCCACAACCAGCTCTGTTGATGTGTGCATAGCAGGAACAAGCTATGCCAAGAGAGCACACAACAGGGGCAGCAGCCTGGAGGTACAGCATTTTCCTAATCTGCACAAGGGCCTGTGCTGGATCCTAGAACTGTACACATATTAAAAAAAACATGGCACACCACATTCACAAGGGTTTACTGTAGGGTCTCCTGAAATCTCTTTGATTTGGGGGCACTTGCTATTGGTTTGACCATTTTTGAGTCAGGGGCAGATTTTGCCTATATGGTCCTGAGGTCCTGAAGTTGGTTCCCTGGCCACTCTTCTCACAGGCAAAGACATGGCAGCAGTGCAGAGGACTCTAATGGCTTTGGGCAGCTTGGCTGTGACCAAGAACGATGGACACTATCGTGGAGATCCCAACTGGTTTATGAAGTATGTGGCCACTGGTTCCCTGTTCCTAAGCTTGGGTCCCTTTGTGAGGTGGAGGTGGTTTGGGCTGGTCAGCCATGATAAAGATAAGGTACAGCAGAGCCAGGAAGGTCCCAAGTAAGGCCCTGGACTGGGAGAAATAGGGTCTTACTTCTGGACTCCTTGCCTTTTACCAGCATGAACTCTAGCAGACTCCCTAATTCCTACTACCAGCCAAACTTAGGAAAGACAGAAGAAAACAGGAAGGGAAAGGGGCTGAACAATGAAGTGACAGGGATCAGAAGACAGTTGGGGAACACCAAGTTCTAGGAAGTCTGATCTTGGTTCCTCTCTTCTAGGAAAGCCCAGGAGCATAAGAGGGAGTTCACAGAGAGTCAACTGCAGGAGGGGAAGCACGTCATTGGCCTTCAGATGGGCAGCAACAGAGGGGCCTCACAGGCTGGCATGACAGGCTATGGACGACCCCGGCAGATCATCAGTTAGAAGGGAAGGCCAGCCCTGAGCCTGCCTTTCCCAGATACCTGGCTGCAGTGTCCTGCTTAGCCTGCCACACCCACACCTATGTATGATGCAGATGACTGCATATGGGAACCCCCACCTATCCCCAGTCTCAGCCCAGCTTCTTACCCCAGAGCCACCACTCCTGGCCCCTGCTCCCAGCTGCACCCCCACCTCCACTGCCTCTCCCATCCTGGAGTAAGCAGGGAGAAGTGGGCTGGGGTAGCCTGGGTGTTGGCCAGCTGCCCACTGTCCTTGGTAGCAAATGCCATCTGAAGGAGACCCAGCCCAGCCTCTCCATCTTTTTCTGGAATATTTTTTGGGTTGAATTTCAAAAATGAAAAAAAAAAATATATATATATATACATATACATCCATCTTTTCTCAGGCCTGGCTGGCAGTGTGATTCATTTAGTCACTCCTGTTTCTATTCCAGGAAACTAGAACAGGGGGCAGGGGCACTGCACCTGGGGTTCATTTGTTCCTGGCCACTGTCTTCTGGATGACTTTTCAGGCCCCACAGACCCAGAAGTTCAGAGGAAGTGGGCTGTGGGGAACCGGAGTGATCTGCCATCTGCAACAGCTTTGGGGAGGCAGAAGGGAGGAAAGGTGGGAAGTGGTGGAGTTGTTTGGATTTTTTTATACTTCTGGTTTTTATTTTGGAAAAGCTGTGCAGAAAAAAATTCAACAAAATGTTGCTGTGAAAAGTAAAAATCAAATCTTAAGCATTAAAAAATTCAGATTAACAATTAGCTCAGAAGAGGGGAAGGGGAAGGCCAAGAACGGAGGAAAAGTCAGGCAGACAGTTGGCCTCAGGAACGAAGGCCATTTCCCTGAGCACTTTGCAGAGGAAGACAGGGTGGTCACAGGCAGTGGCTCCCAAGCTGTCTTTGACAACACTGGTGTCAGCTCTCTGCAGTCCTACTGGACAACTTCCCCAACGAGGCAGCAGGGGTGCTGGGACTCATGTCTCCCAGGAGCTTCACCATTCCTTCAGCAGGAAGGGAGTGGTGCAAAGGAGACAGGGGCAGGCTTGAGGTTGGCTTCGGACCAGGTACACAGCAAAGGGTAATGAAGGCAGCTTCTTTCAGGGTAGGCATGTCCAGGCTCTTGCCAGCCTCTCCTCTGGGCCCTCTGTATAGTGACACTTCTGTTGAGGGTGTTCCTGGGTACACAGGCACCTGTAAAACTCATGAATGGGTGGAGATCCTGGTGGCCTAGGTCACTGACCAGCCTCAGAGGGGTGAGATCAAGGGCTGCTAGATGTGGGTGCCAAGGCTCATCAGCAAAGCTCAGCTAGAAGAGCCTATGATCACCAGTCCTCTACCACTGCTCTTGATGGCCCTCACCCTCCTGAGGGTACCAAGAATGCTTCAGAGGCCTTGGGTTCCAGATGTCACTACCTGGACCATTTCTCTCCTGAGCATCCATGATAAGAAGCCTCATCACCAATTTAAGAAAGAGCCTGCTGCACATGGAGGACTCTGGGCCCTGGGGTCAGCAGATCTGTCCATCCTTCCCCTGGAGCAAGTCTGGGGGCTGGTACTGAGGACAGTCCTGGACAATCTTACTGCTCTGGGACAGGTTCCAGACCCCTTCACCGAGCAGCTCTGGGGCCAGGAAGCCAGAGGTGGCAGCGCAGCTCCCGTTCTCTGAATCCACTCCATCCCCGTCCTTGCTGTTGCATAGAGGCACTGATTCTAGTTCTGTCCCCACCTCCCTGGAGTTCTGGCTCCGTTGGGGCCAGGAGCAGTGTCCACTCCTGCAACCTTGGATGGAAGCCATGTTCCTCTGGCTCAAGTATACTTCTAGCATGTAATAAATGGTCCAGAAGACAGTGAAGCAGCCCACCAGCACCAGGGTCTAGGGAAAAGCCAAACATTGACAGTGTTAGCAACAGGCTCTAGCCCAGAAGCATGAGCCCGGGAAGTCTCTCACTTCTGGGGACCCTTCCCAACCCAACCACTGCTCAAGCCTTTCTTACATACAGGTACTGTCCTCAATGAGGGAGCTAACAGGCTAGGAGTAATGCTAGGGACCCATGTCCTCCAAATCCCTCATTCCCCAGTTCACCTGCATAATACCAAGGACCAAATCTCCCAGGATAGCCCTGACAGCTATAGCTGGAGTTTTGGTCTCTATACCTTGAGTGTGTTAGGGGTAATGATGTAACCATCCTCCTCAGGAATTTTCAGCCCTGGTGGGCAAGGCAGAGTGAAGTCATCATGCAGGTACTTTCCACTCATGGCACTTTCTAACAGACTGAAGGAAAGAAAAGACAAAGACATGCTACCAACATGGCACCTATACCATCTGCCCTCTATCTTGTAGTAGAAGAGGGAGGGAAGTCCCAGGGCAGGGAGTGCAGAAGTACCCTGGGTTACTGGCCCATGACTCTTGTCATTCATTGGTCTAAGCTGAAGCACAGTTGGGGTTCAGAAGATTGGGCTCCCTCGGTGGCACCTCTTCCCCAGCCCTTAGGAGCCGTCTCCCTCTCTCTCCTCTGATGGATGCAGTCATACCTACCTTTGTCTGTCCTTGATGTCTACTGGACTCCACATAGAGCCATACAGGGTCAGCTGCCACTGCCGGAGGATGCCCACTTGAAGCGGCTCATCTCCTAGGGCAGTAAGTGGGTAGCCATGAGCTGTGTACTGTTGGCCATGCAGGACAGCAGAGCCTGGCCCACCCATCCGGCCCAAGGGGATTCAGACCACACAGTTTGCCACAGTTTGTGTCCCACAGACCCCCTCATAGGGCACCCTAGGGACAGAAGAGAAAGGTTGAAGGCATATGGAAAGCAGTGTTTTGCATTTGCCTCCCATACTCTGGGGTTTTATCTGGGATTTTCCTTCAAAGGAAAAAACATCCTTCTATTAAATTAAAGGTTCAAAAGCTGCCAGTCAAGTGGATACCTAACCTGACTGGAACCAGCTGGGAAGGCTGGGTTCCATTTCCAGTCTCCATGCTGATACTGCAGAAAGTCGGTTTTCTTGCTATTGTAACTCTCACTGCTACCATGATCCTATACAAGACACTTCAAACCTAAGGACCTCAGTTTTTCTAAAAAGCAAAATGGTGAAAGTTTGTCCTGCCCTTACCTGCCTATCAGGGCTGGCCGAAGGATGGTTATATGTGAAAGGGCTTGAAATGTGGTTTCAACAAGGAATATTTGTTGCTATCCTGAGGAAAAATGCATCAGTCACTTCTCCAAGGAATATAGAGGCAGTATAAATGAGCATTTAGGGACATACATGAGGCATTTAAGGACAATGCCTACTTTTAGGATAGGACATACTTCTTGGTATGTGCCATCTTCACCAACAGCAACCCTACCTATATTACCCATGGAACACTTCCTGTGGGGAGTATGAAACTCAAGGGGGACATGATAGTGTAAGACAGGAAAGCTCACCTACATCCCTGATGGCCAGTCTGTAGATGCCTCTTGCTCTTTCCCCCCAACACCGCACAGTGGAAAAGGTCCAGTCATTGAAGCCATTAGGATCCCTGGGAAAGAGCAAAGCAGAACACATGGATGGCTTGGCACAGACAGTTAACCTTACCCCAGAACAGAAACACATAAAGAACTAACTATAAGCATTTGGGAGGGTGCCATGAGAAGTCCTTAAGTACCACCCCATTCTTGGGATCTTGGGGTATGAGGAACTTGTTTCCTTGTGTGTAGTAAAGGACAACATGGAGAAAGTACAGGCTTGGAAATCCACAGATCTAAGTTTCTTTTCTTTTAGACAAGTCTTGCTATAAAGCCCTAGCTGCTCTTGAACTCTTTCCTCTTCCACCTTTACAACTTGAGTGCTGGGTTATGGCATATGCTGCTCCTTTTTCTGCCTTGCTAGCCCTTGAGGCTTGCATGCTGAACTAATGTTTACAAGTGAGCCATACCTTCAGCTGTTTGCTTTTGAAACCGGGTCTTTCTAGACAACCCAAGCTGGTGTCAAACTCATGATCCTCCTGTCTTATCACCCTCCCCAGTGCTACAACTACAGCCATACTACTACACTTAGCTTTCCAAAGGACTAGAGGAACCCATGCAGGAATATAATGCAAGTATGTTATAAACACTTGAATAAAGCATGGCCCATGGTATCCAGCTGCTAAGGACACCAGTGGTGCAGTGTCTTAGGATAGTGTCAGCATCTTCTTGAGAAAGCTCTTATTATAAAGAAAACTCAGGAGGCTATGGGCAGGTGTACATACGAGTCAAGGCTGCGGGGCGCGCCGATCAAAGACATCATGCCACTGGGACAAAACAGTTTCAGTTCTAAGCTGCCACGTCGTGGGTGAGTGATGGAGACTGTCACTGCCACATGTTCCAGGGTCTTCAGCCCCGACATCTCCAGGTCCATCCTGCTGACTGTAGGAAGTCAGGCTTGGCAGCTGGGAAACCAGCCCGTAAGCACTTACGCCCTCATTTCATCCCACCATATACAAAGGTACGCATGTACTGAAGCCACATATAAACATCTTTGGTACAATGTAGACTAGCAAATAGAATGCAGTGATGCAGTCAAGTTCCCATCTAGCTTCGGGTCTAGCTAGGGAGACAACACAGCCAAGATGATATAAGTACCCTGTCATTCATCCATCTAAAACCCATCCACCACACACTTCCCACATTGCAGGTACAGTTTGAAATGTAGGGAGTACAAAGAGAAGTGCATAGAGTCCCTGCCTTTGTCTGCAAACAGAAAAATGATATGCATAATTGATATGGGGCATATTAGATGAGGTGAGGCACACAGCGTGAGACATGCTGAATAAGGAAATCAACTCAGACTAGCAGAGGACATTCTAGAAGGGGAAATGGCAAATCAGGCAAAGGTGGTGCACGCCTTTAATCCCAGCACTTGGGAGGCAGAGGCAGGTGGATCTCTGAGTTTAAGGCCATCCTGGTCTACGAGAGCTAGTTCCAGGATAGGCTCCAAAGCTATAGAAAAACCCTGCCTCAAAAAACAAAAAGTAAGTAAGTAAATAAATGAGAAAGAAACCCTGTTTCGAAAAACCAAAGAAAAAGAAGGGGAAGTGGCACTAAAAAGATAGAGGTAAACAAACAATTCTCATGTATGGAAGACAATACAACATTAATTTACAAAGCTACTAGACTGGATATGCTTCAAAGAAGTCATGCAAAATGAAAAAGCTAATTTTGCCAGGCGGTGGTGGTGCATGCCTTTAATTCCAGCACTTGGGGAGCAGAGGCAGGCAGATCTCTGTGAGTTTGAGCCCAGCCTGGTCTACAGAGCAAGTTCCAGGACAAGCTCCAAAGCTACATAGAGAAACCCTGTCTCGAAAAACCAAAAAAAGGAAAAAGCTAATCTCAAAAGAATTTATACTGTATAATTACACTTCTGTAACTCTAAGTAGCACACCCGCAGAGATAGAGAACAGATGTTCTCAGGTGTCAGGGATGGGAAAGGGGTTCATGCGGCCATAAAGAGGTAACACAAAGGAGTCCTGTGACAGCATACTTCAGATCCTAACTGTGGCAGTGGTTACAAAAATAAACACATGATCAATCGCAGAGCTATATACATAGTCTCTCTCTCTCTCTCTCTCTCTCTCACACACACACACACACACACACAC
>LOJH01004942.1:15258-30183 GCA_001685095.1 Ellobius talpinus
TACCCCTTTGAATCCCAACTGGTGTGGGATTGTTTATGACTTACGCCTTCACCCCATCAAACTAGAGTCACAAGATATAATAATACACACAAGATACTTGTTTAAAGCCACAGAGCATTGGGTGGTTTGTTGTATACCTAAAGATCATTGAAACATGCGTTGTCAGTAGACAGCTGAATTGTTCTATGGGGGCCAAAATGGCCTATGAAGGTAGGGTGACTTAGTGTGAACTTTAATTTGGTCCACGGGTTATAGTTGTGAAGGACAAAAGACACCTCAAAGCCTGGATTGCTTTGTCTGCCAGACTTTCTGTCCCCAGGGGTATTCTCCATCCTGTTATGGGATTATTCCCACACCTTATTAATACGCCTATATTCTACAAATGTTTAAACTTAGCAATAGAAGTTGCTTTTCTGTGAATGCTATCTCTGACCCCAATTTTCCTTTAATCTCTGAAGTTAGTATCCAATATTGCATGCCATATAGTTTTGAGAAATATGGAGAAATACATTATTATAATTTGCATGCAATAGTGTAAGCCTATCAGTAATATTCCATACTTCCTTAAATGAGTAGGTTGGAGGAAGGGGAGGGTCTCATAAATAGGCAAATACTGATTGAGAAATGCCATAGGAAAATCTTATTTAGAGTTAAGAAAGATGCTATAATCATTCAACAATGTTAATATTTGTACCCTATTGTTACTATAAAGAGGTCTTTGATGAAAAAATTTGAGGATGGCGTCAGCGAAAAAAACACAACCTCTGACTTCAGTGAATTTAGAACTGAATTGTAATTGAGTAAAGAACTAGAATTTACAACACTCATTACATGCCAGGTACCATGGCATACCCTTCATATGTAGACTGAATGGGTTCATTTAGTCCTCAGAAAAATTCATCTATTAGGCAATTTTGACAATATAGATGAGAAAAATCCACCAAGAGAGATTATGTCGTGCACAAGCATGCAGCTAATAAGCAATAGAAATGAGGATGAAGAGGAACACATCAGATCCAGGGGACATAAACAAAGGAATCCCACACTGGCACCGAATACGCTATAATAAGGGGTTCTTTATTAAAGGGGACTCACAGATCACAACAAGGAACAGGATTGGAATCCAACGTCCAGGTGTGGCGAGCAGGGAGAGGGAGAGCGGGCAGAACTGCATGCTTTTTGGTACCCAAGGCCATGCCCAACCTGGTCCAGCCTCTCAAAGGTCATTTGTTGAAGGAGGTTCCCCATCACCTCCCCCTTTTGTCTAAATAAGAGAGTTCCAAACCCAATACAAAACTATATACAATAAAAACAGATACCACTTATAAAAGAATTACATCCAGCATAAACAATATTATGAAAATAGCAAGAAACATATATTAAATGTTTTAATAATTATTGTATCCTAAGGAATCTAAGCCTTGCACTAGAAGTGGCTTGGCTAAGTCATAAGAGGAAAGTAACTACGACTATCTAGTCCTTAACCCCATTGAAGGCCTGAAGGCCATTGACTGAAGGAGGTTCCCCATAATGAGTAGATGCCTATTATTGTCATGCATATAGAAAAATGGATTTTCACATCTTTTTATATGACTTAGTATAGTATGCTTTCTCACTCAGCATCAGCATTACCCAAGAACTTAACAATGGAGTGCATTAACCCTTGCCGCAGACTTACTGATTCCGGATTTGCATTTTCCAAAGTTCTGCATTTTAACCCTGGGTGATTCACATGCATGTTCAGGTTTCAGAGGTACTGATCTAGAAAGTAGATGCTGAAAGACTTCTAAGTAAGAAGTTGTCACTGTGACCTTCAAGGGTCAGGAGTTGATTGCTTGCCTAGAGAAATGGGTCCTATGATTCTATAAGGGGGAGGCTCCTTTGTGAGTTAAGAGCTCATGAAGCCATTATGCAGAATGAAAATTTAGAAAATGGTCTTCCATTGTATTTGCTTTCTAAAAAAATCTGGGGAAAATGTGGTGGGTCTAAGAGTCAGGCTGATCTATAAATGGGCAAACTCTTAGGGCCAGGACATAGTTTACTCGATTCTCTAAATTGTCATGCCCTTCTTCACTAATCCTCACATGTATAATGTGTCAACTTGGTCCTGGAAGATGAACGAACATCCAAAGGGTCATTTGGCTGTGTTTGGTGGCCAATGAATAGCTGCCAGAACTCTCAACAAAGTTGGAAATATACTTCATTGCTTCAAGAAAAGCCAAACAAAACAAGCAAACAAAAAAGCCACTCCAATTGATGAAGAAATTTGACCAGGTCGTAGGATTTCAGAGAGACCCAAAAGCATTACATGTGGCATTGCTGCTCAAGGAATGAGATCAGTAAATTTCTGGGAAGTAGGTGCAAGCAATGAAAGGAGGAAAAGTAGTGGGCAGAGGAAGTCTCAGAATGCAATTTCCTGCCTTGACTTTGATATTGGCTTTAAAATTTCTCAAAGTACTAGAACAAGTTGTTGAGATATCTAACAGATGGGCAGAGAAAGCTAAAGAGGGTAAGGCAAGGGAGTCGGGGGGAAATCTGTTTTCACCAGTGTATAAAAAGGAAACCCATGGACAGATGCCACAGAATAGGAATCTCATCTAGCTAATTCAGGGCAACTGGAGAAGGAACAGAGGGTACACATTATTGCTCATTCTTTACACACTCAATGATGGAGGCTTGACCTCTAATACAGCAGTTGTATGAGAATACACATGCCATAGGATTTATGCTACCTCTTAAAACAGCAAGTATAATAACAAGGGTTATTTCTGTGGGCAAAACTGAGACCAGAAAACAAGGACTGACACAGCAAGAGGATGTTCACAAATGGTGGGGGGCACTCATGAAACTTTTCTAAAGGAAGAAATCATCAGCTCTGAGCCGGAGCTGGACTGGGAATTTTGTTTTGTCCTTATGCTTTTCTGAGCCTTTGATTTCTTACCTGTAGTTGACAACAGTCTCAACAGACTCTTCTGAGACTTCTTCGAGACAATGACTATTAAAGACCCCGTTTTCACCACGCTCAGTTCCATACTTGTCCTTCTTAAGGACCCTTGAGTCCATTTATGTTTCTCACCATGGTTACCTTTCAGTTAGACCCCAAATGCTGAGTCCTCCTTACTGAACTAATGCTATGATGTCCTCATGGTCTTTCCATTTTGATCTTGCTTTTTTTTCCCCCAAGATGTGTTCACTGCAGGCCCTGGTCCACCACTAAATGCTGTCTTTTCCAACTCTTGACCTCCTTCTCACTCACTGCAACCTATTTTGTTGTTTGGACAACATTTCCATCCCTAGAATTTTACCTTCATGAGCTCAGGGTGTGGGTCTGGTTTGTTCATCTCTGTATTTATTTTCACTAGTGAGCATAATGCCATATGCACACTTGGAGCTCACTTGGTTCCCCCAAATAATGAACAATGGCATCAAGCCAACAAATTCTATCCCAGCGTTCCCTGCTGGAAGAGTGAGAATTTCTCAAAGCCTATAAAAGAATAGTAGGCAGAGTCTAAATACTGGTCCTTGATCACAGGGCCCGCTTGAAGGATAGAGGGAGAGGCCATGTGGGTATTATATCTTTGAGAATTTATAGATTGGCATTTGCAGCTTAGATACAGTGTATGTACCCAAGCAAAAGAAAACAACAGAACTGGAAATAAAAATTGTTAACATGTTATAGTAAAGCTCTCCAAGCAATGGGGCCAGAGATATAGCTCAATAGGTACAAGATTTGCCCAGTATGGATTAAGTCCTAGGTTCAATTCCCTGCACTACATAAAACCTGTTATGGTGGTAGCTGCCTGTAATTCCAGCAGTCTAGAGGTGGAGGAGTGAAAAGTTCAAGGTCATCTTTCGCTACCTAGGAAGTTTGAGGCTAGGTTGTCCCCAAAGAAAGAAAAAACAATGACAATAACATCCCCCAAGCTTTGTGAATAACACAAACTGTGATATTTTGTAACTCATTTTTCACACCATCATGAATGTTTTGCCAGTGTTCATTTCTTCTTTTGTGTGGTACTTAAGATAGAAGATCAACACACAGACACAGGATCATAAATAAACCATTACCATCTTAAATACTTAGAGACATTTAAATAAAGGAGCATTTTAATTGTCTAATCCATTTTTAATTTTTATTGAGTGCCTTGTTTTTTTATTCCCACTTGGAAGTAGCCTTCTGTTCCTTTAATATTGGCTTGTTCACATTTCAGAATTATCCCGTGTAATCTAATCTCTGCGAGTTCATCTTTTGCAGTTGCTAATAATAGCGTGATATGATTAATTTCCAAAGACTCTCATTAGTACTAGGATCTATTTCGGATCCTCGTTAACCTGTCAGATAAGAGCTTTGGATGCTTCATTGCTAGAACCAAGGACGGTTCCAAGAAGCTCTAATTACTTGGAAGGCAGTGTTGCAAGTTATCTTTCAGAGTGTTTATGTGTATTGGCTCCAATTTGGGCTGAGATACATATTTTCTAGAATCTGTTGGTTTGGGAATCTTTTCATAGACTGGATGAAAGAGAGACTGTAAAGAATCCAGTCTGATCTTTCCTACAACGCGCCATCTAGCCTTCTCACTGGGGGTGGAGCCTCTTACAGCCTAACAATTTTGGTTATATCTAGCAGATGTGGTTGTGGAGGAGTAAATACTCTTAACCACTGTGCTGTCCCTCTAGCCAGGATTTGCACTCTTACACCACTGGTTTTACACCTACATTTTTATAGCCAGTGGCACATTGATGTCATTTTCTAGTTGGGGTTCAGACATGCTAAAGGAATCAGCCTTTTGTACCAGGAGCTTTATAGACTACATGAGGAATGAGGTCCAGCACCTGTTTAGAATGTAAATTCAGGGTGCTACCTGAGTTGAAGGCTATAACATGTTTAAAACAATTCTCTTAGCACATGAAATATGTACAGTTATGATCGATTTGTTATACTATATTGACAAAATATGAATGGGTAGAATGGAAATCAACAACAGAAACTTCCTATCTACCCATTGTTCAGAATCATATCCACTTCTGGCGATATCCATCAGCCCTTTGTGGTGCTGTCTTATGAGAATGTGCATACACACTCAAGTGCATGAGTGTGATACTTACATGCATGCAGAAGCATGCTGAGCAAAATCCCTAATTACAGAAACTCAGATTACTCAGCAACATATATCCCTAGGTTTTTCCTAACTGATCCGATATTCTCTTTGAGGATTCTGCTCCCTGCCTGTGGGAATAAAAATCAAACTTGAATTAGTCAGACAAACTCAATCAGATATCATGCGCACGTTAATGATTCTACAGATAACCCAGAATCTTCTTTGACTGGATTGAAATCCATGCCTGCAGAGTTCTCTCCCTGCCTCTAACTCTTCTCTGACAGGGTCCCTACATGATGCATGTGACCTCACGAACTGAAAGAAGGGACCTTTGGGCATTTTCTGACAGGTTGTGCTCTTTTTGTTGCCAACCTCCGAGGCACTAAGCCTAAGGTGGCATTTTCAGGTTATAAGTGTCCACTGCTTGTGCGTGAGCATCACTAACTCTAGTTCCCTGGTACCTAGTACATGCACTTTCTGGAGACAGAAACTGTGTGTGCTACCTACCATATAGGAGATCTTGCTACTGCGCTCGGTTGGAGCTCTGCCTACTGAGGGCATGGAGGAAGTTTGAACATATGAAAATGGCCTGGATAAGTCAGCCTGGGATTTAGAAATTACTTCAAATGCTGCTGAGAGTCAGAAATGAGGGCGTCTAACAATTGAGCACAGCTGAGCTGTCTTTTCCTCTGAAAAGGCTTCATTCTGCTTTGAAAATTCAGCATTACCTACCTTGCCCTCTCGTCTGGGTGAAGATTTGTTCTCATCGAATGTTGCCAGGGCAACGACGCCTGTGGCTTTTCAAGATGTTTTGGGAGAGACTGGAGAGCGCTTTCTGTCTGTTGGTGAAGCTACTTGGGGATAAGAGAGAGGCATTATGTCAACTTGTCTTGTATTAAGATTACGTTAATAAGCATCACTCATGTAAATCTCACAGGCAAACAGCAGTTCTGGGCGTGAGAGGCCCTGTTGCCTGATTTCCCCATGCATCATCAGAGAACAGCTCTCAGAAGACAAATAGGTCAAATCACTTTGCCTGCTGTGTCCTCTGGAAATCAAAATCAGGTTTGGGTCAGTGGCCGTTCAAGACAACTGGAGAAATACGAATTGCTTCAAAAGAAATGCATTGACATGCTTGGTTGTATATAGACTAATATTTGGGATAAATGATATATTGGTTGATAGGTACCAAGAAGATCTTGAGATTAATTCCAGAAGGTTCCCCTTACAGCAGTATGCACGAAAATATATAATGGTTCCCGTGTAAAACATCCCTAAAGGCTCATAAGAAGAACTGGTTCTTAGCTGGCCAAAGTATTGAGAGGTGATTGAATCATGGAGCCACTAATCTCATCAATGGATGAGCTAACTGATGAGTGGACTAGAGGCAGGGTCTAATTGGAGGATGGTCACAGGGAACTTACCTTTGAAGTGCATATGTGTTTCCTGGGTGTTCTCTATTTCTCTTCCTCCCCAAACCCAGCCCTCTCTAGGGCACCATGAGATGAGTAACCTCTGCAACAATGGTCCTAGTTAGCTTTCTCCTGCTGTGTTAAAATCCCATTACCAAACACATCGAGAGGAAAGGGTTTATAGGTCTTATACCTTCTTATCATGATCCATCATTGAGGGAAGTCAGGGCAGAAAGTTGAGGTAGGAACTTGCAGGCAGGAACTGAAGAAGAGGTGATGAAGGAACACTGCTTACTGGCTTGCTCAGTTTGTTTTCTTATCTACCCCAAGACCTCCTGCCTAGGGGTAGCACCACACATGACAGACTTAGCTCTTCCACATTAATCATTAATAAAGAAAATGCTCCACAGGCTTGCTTACAGGCTAATCTTGTGGCAGAATTTTCTTAATTAAAGTTTCCTCTTCCCAAATGACGCTAGCTGTGTCAAGCTGACAAAAACATAACAAAACAAAACAAAACCAAATGCAAAAAACTGGCTAGCACACACATGTCGCCTTTCTCATACAGAAATATAGGCAACCAACCACAGACAGACTTGTGAAAGAATGGTAGCAAATAAGCCTTCCTTTTTTAAGTTGCTTTTCTCAGGTAACTTTTCTGGCATCGGAAACTATCACAGTGGGTAACAGAGGAAATTAGAGATTCCCTTTACCCCTCTCCCCAGAGGCACACCTCCTCCAACAAGCCCATACCTCTCAATCCTTCTTAAACCTTCCACAATTGGGAAACAAACATTCATATACATGAGCCTATGAGAGTCATTCTCATTTAAACCAACACAGTCTGAGAATGGCATAGACTGGATTAGATACCAGGGGCAGGGGTTGGATAGAGTTGGGGCTGGAAAGTCAAGAGGTTCTTGGTTTTCCCTCTGTTAAAAGCAGATTCTGCATATGAAGAATAAGCAGAGAAGTTGAACTTTTCCTCCACTTTGCATTTGCAAATAAAACTACTTGTGACCTCTATTCCTCTCCTGCCAAGAAAACAAATATCTAGTAATATGCTTCCAAAAGCTAGCATATAGCCATGAGCAGGCTGAACCCGATGGTGAGAATTTGAGACAGGAGAGGGAAGCTGTGGCTTTCTGACTTTGACATTAATCGGGTCGTCTTGATTACATAGCACAAGCAACGCAAAGCTTGATTAAATGACTTTACCTCATTGATGTCTTTAAATAGCTGAATATGTAATCTGCAATTTTACCAACTCAGTTACCTATGGGTTACCATGGTGATAAAGTATATGCTGAAATGACATTTGACATTAATTTCATTATTTTAATTTACAATCAGTGAGACAATAGAAGTCCTCTTCCTATCTGCTTCATTTTAAGGCAACTGAGGAATACTCAAACTGCAGAGCCATTATGAGTTATAGGATATTAAAGAGAAAAGGTTACATCCAGTTTATCCATCATCTAAATTAAGCTTCAAATTGCTATAGGTGGGTGGGCTTAAATGATTTGTCACGAAATAGTTATCTATCCGGCCTTCTAACCTGTGGATGGTATTTGGTCCTGGGACAAGCTACACTTAAATATGTGTATAATTAGATCTCGTGCTCTCAATGCTTGAACTGGATCTGAACATGGATGAGGTGTACTTATATTGGAATTAATGCTTACTTAAAAAACAAAGGCCCAACTAGGTGTGGTGGCACACACCCACAGTCTGAGCACTCAGGAAGTGGGAAAAACAGTTGTAAACCAACCTCAGCTACATAGAGAGTGCCAGCTCAGACTAGGTCATATGTGATCCTGACTCATGCCTAGCCACACAAAACCTTTGACTGAATATTGATGGCTTAGTTGAACTTTGGACATTCTTTTTATTGATGATAGACTTATATCAAGAAAGGTAAAACAGTAGGGACCACATGAAACCATTTCTCTCTTTTTTATGACTGTTATTAAGAATATAGGCATAAGAAGGACCTAGAATGTCCTACTGGTTTTGGAAACGAGTGCCTGTGTGTTCCTGATTTCCCAAGGCCTAGAGTTGTCATGAATTCTGTCTGTGTCTGGTAAAAAATGTCATGGGATCCTTGGCTTCCTTCTCTTCTCTGCTCTTGAACGCATCTGACTTGAGATGACCATACAACTACACTGCTTCTTTTGTTTTAGACAGGGTCGCAGGTCCTACCAGATGAACTTCCAACTTCATGTAACTAGAGATGACTTTGAATGTCTGATCATTCTGTCTCCACCTTCAGAGTGCTGGGTTATGGACATGAACTAGCATACCTGACTTGTATATATATTTTCTGTGCAAGCATCCCAATAAGCAGTCTACCCCCACACTCTTTTGTTCTCTCTCAGTCCTCATATACATTTGTGGAAAATTTAGCTTTTTATTTTGAAATTCTTTTTTTGAAAGATCATTATTATGGGAATATATTCAGGCTATCTACACATTTTCCTAATAGGAGAACTAGTATCATATCACATGCATGAATATTCCTCCTGTTCTCTGCAGTGGCACATGTTTTCTTTTCAATCTGGAGCTCAAGATGCATAAGAAATATTTTAAACCTTGCTAATATGTTGTTTTGTTAGACAGCTGTGCATAGAAATACTCTTAAAATAGATTCTGGATTTTAGTGGTAAAAGCCATTGCTGCAGCATCAAATAGTAACAGAAAACA
Organism: Ellobius talpinus; assembly: GCA_001685095.1. Lineage (NCBI taxonomy): Eukaryota > Metazoa > Chordata > Mammalia > Rodentia > Cricetidae > Ellobius > Ellobius talpinus. The sequence continues at coordinate 24,473 of LOJH01004942.1, forward strand.
TAAAATCTAAGTTCCTTTCCTTACATAAAGACTTTATCTGGAAACTGACTATAGGAATACTGAACTTGGTACTTTTCAGCTAATTATTGAGAAGTTAATTTAAGTTTTGCCACCCAATGTTCATTTTGATTATTTTTCTATTTAATCATCCAGCTAGCCAATAATAAATAAGCAAGCCCCAAATAATTAACATTCATAGGAAAAGAAAAGTAAGAAATAGGAAATAAGTGCACCCACCAACTGATGGAAATAAACCAATAAACACAGAAAAGAGCAACGAAAACATTAATTCAGGAGGTGCCCTTTCAGTTCGCCTGAGGAATCATGAGTAGCAATTTGAAATCTTGTTTTTCTCCTGGGAAGAAGTGCTGCCTGGAATATCATATAAACTCTACTGATCAAATAAAGAGGAGAGCCTTCGGCTAAAACAGAGAGAAAGAAGTTACAACAAAGAAAAACAGCGAGTTGTATGAAGTGACACATTTATACACCAGCAAAGTCAAATTAGAAATCCCCTCCTCATAAATGTGATACCAGCTGCAGAAGAAAAATAGCTATATGATGGAGCCCAGACTTAAAAAAACAAGATAACATAAAGTAGATTATTTCAGAGAGTTCCCAGAACATGCTTCTCTAATACATATGTTTAGGCTCTGATTATCATATATTATTTTAATTTTGATAAGTGATATATAGACTGACTTGAAATAATTGGAATATTTTAGGAGAAATGTAATGATGAAATAATATTAAAAATGGCAAATTGGAACAAAAATTATGTGTTCAGATTATTAAATTTAAGCAGCGTTTTGATATTTGCTTTTTCCTTTGGAAGGATAAAGCTCCTGGTTCAGACAAAATGGTACCCTATGGCTTTCATGAGCCTCGTGGAAAATCGTAGAAAAGTGTAACCAATGACAAAATGAAATATTGCAGGGGCCTTCTTTGACATGTTGAATTTGCTTTTATAGAAGCTCCCATTAGAAATTCAATGTTATCTATTAGGAAGGCCAGTGCGCCTTGGTTCATGCAGTAGATGGATCCTGATAGGCAACAGATAAGGGGCATTTGTGTAAATTAAATCAGTGGGCTTGTCATTTGTGGTTCATCATTTTGTAAAACCAGAGTCCATTTGTAATGTCAATGATGAGGCTGAAAAATACCTAATTGATTAGATTTTCTAAATCAGATTTTATTAGAGTAAAGCATAAAATATCACTGAAAGCAATCTAAACGTCTGTGAAAACCTAGAGTGACCAAGGGAAAAGATAATTGTAGGAAATCATGAGTGATTCACATTTGAGTCAATAAAATGTAAACAAAACTGCCTGAGTGTTTCATCTGTGCACACTGACCAGCGCTTCCATTACCATGTTCCCTCCTTCACTGAGAGCTCCTTAGATTTTCAGCTGAGGTTTTGATCCGTCATTTTTACAGCTGATCACTCCTGCCTGCTTGAACTGCTATTGAGTCACTGCCTTTGCTAGACCTGCTAGTCTCATTGACACCTCTGCCATGCTCTTTCCTAGTCTGTCTCAACATTGAGTAGTCTTGACTACGCTAGGTTACACTTTTTTTTATTTGACTTCATTATTTTTTGTCGTCTCTTTGGACCTCATAACTTGAAATATCACATAAATATGAGTTACCTTTTTGTGGTTCTTGTCTATAAATACCATATACACATGGACTCTGAACTCATATATGTAGCCATATCCCCAATGGCCCCATATGGACCACTGTTAAGTATCTCATGCTACTAGGGGTAGAGCAGAAAGCCTGAATCTTAACTCCCTGCTTCCTTATGATATTTTTCTATTTCATTACATAATGTCTCCATTCTTTTATTTACTCAAACTCCCGACCTAATGACCACCCTACAAAGCAAGTTCAAGGCCAGTCTGACTAGCTGGAATCTTACCAGCCAAGCAGGCTAGGGATGTAGTTTAGTTAGTGGAATGCTTGCCTAGCGTGCCGGAAGCCCTTGATTTACCCTCAGCACCACAGAAAGGCCAGGATGGATTGTGATACACAAGTGCAATCCCAATACCTGAGAGGTAAAGGCAAGACTATTACACATAAGTTCAGGGCCATACTCAGCTCCAAACCAGAAACATGCTTAAATCCTTTCTGATTCTGACATCCCACGAGGAATTCATTTGCAATGTTTCAGCACCTCTAACAACTGCCTGGTCCTATTACTTCCTTGTAGTATCACGACGATCTCTTGAGATGCCTCTGTTTTTCCTCTTGTCTATAGTGGGTTCCTGTCAAGGCAGTACTTCTTTTAAAAGAGATGTGAGATCAAGTCACCTATTAGCCCAGACGCCACCAACAGCTTCCTTCCACCAGCCTACACAGTCTGGCAGGAAATGGTTCTGATGCATTCATCTCTGATTTTATTACTTTTAACTGTGGCCTTGACTGCTACGCTCTACTCCAACCACAGCCTTTTTATAACTTGTCGCTGTCACTTAAAGCTGAGGCACACTCCCCCGACTTTATTCTACTTTCACTCCAAGTCTGCTCTGAAGTATTCTCCGTTCACCCTGGTGACAACTCTTCTTCTGCACTTTCTGATGGTACCAGACCAGAAACATGGAGAAAAGATGGCATCCTTGTCAACACTGTTGACACCTGCCCCTGCCTGTAGACTTCCTGATATGCAAACAAAGTAATAAATATTTGTATTGCTTAAACCAATTTGCATTGAGTAGTCTTTTACCATAATTAAAAATTACCTGTATTTGTGCTTTTGGTGTTCTATTCAGGAAGTTGTCTCCTGTGCCAATGCATTCAAGGCTAGTCCCCTCTTTCTCTTATATCAGGTTCAGTGTATCTGGATTTATGTTGAGGTCTTTGATCTACTTGGAATTTTTGTGCAGGGAGATAGATATGGATCTGTTTGCTTTCTTCTTGGTCTTCTTGTGGGACTCCTAACAGTGGGAGCAGAGATTGTCTCTGACTCTTTCCTGGCTTTTGGGACTCATACTGGGTTGCCTTGCCTAACCTTAATGTAAGGGGAGATGGTTAGTCTTGCTGTAATTTGATATGCCATTTGTTGCTGACATCCATGGGAAGTCTGCCCTTTTCTGAATGGAAATGGAGGAGGAGTGGTTTGGGGGAGGGATCAGAGGAGAGATGGGAGACAGACTGGGAGGAGAAGAGGAAGGGGAAACTGCAGCCTGGATGTAAAATAAATAAATATTTTAAGAATTACCTGTAGCTAAAACATTATCCTCCCTGGTGCAGGGGAACTGAGACAGTGAAGACACGGTGTTCGTTTAAGTAAACCTCAGCTGTACTCAGAGTAAACGACCACAGCTATTCTAGAAAAGGAATTCTAGAATCATTTAAGATCGTGGCGTTTATACGATGATGATCCTGACCTCTCGTCTCTTCTCCATTTCTAGTTCTATGCATAGACCACAAACTACCAGAAAGCAGCATATCATAGTTCATTCTCCTCTGCGTTCTTTGTAAGGGTTGCGCCGCCACCAATATGATGGGGAGTACCATCTATTAGCAAGGCGGTACTTGGCCGGGCAGCTATCTCTTAGCCCTTTTGTACTCATGACTGAATGACAAAGAGTGACTGCTCTTCATCCATACAGGGAAGCTCTGCCTTCCCCAGAGCAGAACAGCGGCCACCTTATCATGGCAGAATTGCCATCTCTCATTATTCTTTCTATTTGAGTCACCTCCAAATCTTCTGGCTCCAGTGAAATGACTCTCTCTCCTCTAATGTTTTCTTTACAGTGTTTACCATTGTTCATGCTCAATTGAGGATGATGACGAATAATGTAACCAATAGCAATTAGTAGCCTGAAAGAAAATGATGGCTGGAAAAACAGTGGGGAACTTCCCAGGAGAGTTTTATTCCTGTTTCCAGAAGTTGTATGGAAGACATAGTGGGAAGCACCATCCACCTGGGATGGAGGGAGGGTGGACAAAGAGCAAGAATAGATGACAGTAGGGAATTCTGCAATAGTGAGGTAATGAGCTGAAAGGCACAATTTTTTTTTATTCTATTTTGTTTCAAAGGCTTAATTTTCACCATTATTAAATGTGACAATTATGTCTCCTTGTGAACACAGCATTGACCTAGATACTACTGCTGTGAAGGATACCGTGGCATTTGGATTTCTTTTACTTATCTTCATTGGAAAGTAGCCCCCAAAGAGATGGTCTTAGCCAACACCAATCTTGCTTTTCCTCTCTGGCTCCTGTTATGTGCTGTGTCTGGAGTGGTCTGCCCTCTTTTTATGGTTCTGCTTGCTGTTCAGATCTTCCCCTGTCAGACTTGCCCTCCTGGAAACCTTCTTAATCTTCTTCTCTTATAGGAATTGCTTCTCCTTAGAACTTTCCAAATTATGTACTCCCCACCCTCACCTCTAAGCCAGTAATTTTCGAAAAGGCATTGTTTGCCTTACATACAATAAGATGCACCTATCTTAGGTGCTCAGTTTGATGATGTTGAATATAACCATGACTACAATCAAGGACCAGAAGATTCCCAAAGTCTCCCTCATTACTGTCCTTGCTTCTGTTGCTACAGACCAGTCTTGCTTTTTTTCTTTTAATTTTTATATAAATCAGTGGTTTTCACCTGAAGGTGATTTTGTCCCCAGGCAGACAATGCCTGGAAACATTTTTTATGATCACTCTGAGCCGGGTGGTGGGAGAGTTGTTGTCAGGTGTTAAGCGGAAGCCAGTGGTGGGATTAACCATCATATAGTGCATGTAGGACCATGCCTGATCTCAAACAACTTCTAGCTCAAATAAAACCATAAAAAATATGCCCTCTCAGGTATGACCTATTTTACTCAACATTATACCTATGAGATTCCTCCATGCCACTGTGCAGATCAGTTATTTATTACTGGGTAATAATCACCTGGATGATAAATGAGTAAATATAAGAATAAATGAAAACCTCCACCCAGTCTATCATTCATTCATAGCCCAAAGTGATTTAATTTTGTTATTTCATGCGCATGCATATTCTACTCGTATATATGTATGTGTATCACATGCATGCCTGGTGCTCACAGAGGTCAGAAGAGGGCATCACATATCCTAGGACTGGAGCTACAAACTGTTGTGAGTGCTGGTGCTGGTGATTGAACTCCTTCCTTTGCAAAAATAAGTGCTCTTGACCTCTAAGCCATCTCTCGTCCCTCAAGATCATTGAAAATACGGCATTTTGAATACTTCTTGAGAGCTGTGTATACCTGGATAGAGTGCAGAAAGTCAACATCGGAGGCACGAGATGAGCCTTGGACCAGTGTCTCTAGATTCGTCCCTGGCATCATGGTTTCTTCTGCACCCCAAGACAGAAAGATGCAAAAAATTAATATCTGCTTTTAGGGCTATTGAGTATTAAATAAATACATACCATTTTATTGTTTAGTATCATGTTGACTTCTAGTGACTATGTGCCCACTTAGGTCAGTGAATTTAGTTACCGGTCAAAAAATATCATCTGTAATAGACAATTAAAAATATGGGGGGTAAGATAATTAATGTTTGTAAAAGCTCCAAAAGGACCTGTTAGCTGAAGGTCTCTAATGAAATACATTGTTCTCAATGTTGTTAACTAGTGAAAGTGCTATAGACAGAACTCTGCTGCATATACCTTAAACAAGTTTCAGAAGCTTGGGGCTGGAGAGATGGCTCAGTGGTTAAGAGCATTGCCTGTTCTTCCAAAG
>LOJH01004943.1:10104-35188 GCA_001685095.1 Ellobius talpinus
GAGAGAGAGAGAGAGGAGAGAGAAGCTTTTCCCCATTACCAGCATCAGCACCAGGACATTGATGCTCAGGACATTGATGCTCAGCAGAAACCGTAGAGGAGGCAGTGACAGCATTGTTTTCACAAGGATGGCAAACAGCTCTTTCCTGGAAACTGGAAACCACAACAAAGAGGGGTGAGCAACTTTCCGTGCTTTGTGATTGTTCATGTCACCGGGGAACTCACCACTCCTCCACTGAGACGGTGAGGAGGCAGTGCTGGAACCATCTCAGGGTTAGGATTTGTAAAGGTATTTGCAACCTAGTTGGACATTTAGAAAACATGTATGGCTCGTCCGAGAGCTCTTCCAGTTGACTCATGCGGCTGCCTTGCGCAGATCCCAGGTTAGCAGGATCGCTGGTAGGAAGAAGCCCCTGCACCAGGTGGCTGACACTGGCATCCAAGTTAAACACTGTGGAATTTAAACACGTGCGGAGCCCACACAGGCAGGAGCCAGAACCAGGCCTGAAATGCTCATCTTGAGATGTGAAGTGAAGAATCAGCTCTTATTCCATCTACCAAAACAGCCGAGAAAGTCAGATTCTAAATATCGCTCCTGTTGCTGCCAGCAAAAGACTTCTAACGTTTCTTGCCACATCAAACCTTACCCCACGGAGGCCACAGTGATCTTACTAATTTCTTTGTGTGGCACAAACTGCTCTTCACTGTCTGGCTCCCGCTGTCATTTCCAGGCACAGCTCCCCCTGGTCTCTAACCTGGCACTTGATGGCCCATCAATCCTACATACTTGGAGTTTTCCCAACATGCCCTGCTGTGCCTTGTCCCTTTGCAGATGCTTTGCTCTCTGCCTGGAATCCTTCCCTCTTTCCTTATTTGATCTTAAAGCCACAGCTCGAGCCATCTCTCCCGCCGTGGACCTTCTAGGCGCTTACAGCTGTGGGAGGCATGTTTGCTGAATGAACAAGTAAATGAAGAAGCGCATGAATGACAGCAAGCATGGCCTGACTGTTGCCACCCTCTAAGTACCCAGGTTCTAGAGAATTCCCCAAATCACCTGCCCCCAGTGAGTGCTATGATAAACCTAATTTTTGAACTAAACCCTCTGAGGGTTGGAGGAGATGTGACTTTACTAGGCCAACTTTGACAAACCGTGTTTCTCATTCGGCTGCAGAATGACTAAAAGATTGATTTCTTCATCCCCTCTAATATTACCATCAGCATCTAACATCTAACCTTTACAAAATCAAAAATGATGAAAACTAAATAATTCAACACAGAGACAGCTAGGCAGAAGACAGATGGACTATGTATGTTTGGTTGTAGGGCTGTAAGCTGTCTCAGTAATTAAGTACCTGTGCTCATGGGCCAGCTCCATAATCTCTGAAGACAGGGGCTTTGGAGATAAAGTCAAATGTACTGCTTTTTTTTTATTTCCTATGCAAGCGTCTATCAGCCAGTTTTCCACCTTTTATTAAGATATCCTATTGATGAAACTTTTGTGATTTGGGCCAGAGAGGCAAATGTGTCACAGAATTCGTGAAGCACCAATGAATGAAATATCAGATACACTGAAGAAATGTAAGGGAGGGAGGGAAAGAAGTGGGGCAAAAGAGATTAGTGTATTTGAGTTGAGAAGATGCAGGATGCAAGGCTGGTGGTGATGCAGTGGGTGATAGAGCTCACTGAACTAACATGAGGACCCGAGTTCAAGTCTCTAGCACCTATGTAAAGAGCAGCCTTGACTAAAGTACTGAGGCAGGTGGAGACACAACAAGAGACCACTGAGGCTTGCTGGCTTTCAGCCTAGCACCAAGCTGAGGGAGACACCCTGTTCTAAGGGAACAAAGCAGAGAGTGACACTCAATGTCTCCTGTCCTCTGCTCACTCTCAAACAAATGAGCACGTACACCATACATATAAACTACATTGTACATGTGTGCTCATGAACACACACATGCAAACACGCTCTGCAGAGACTGAGCTTTCCCCTCTTTCACACTTTTTACCATGTATCCCTAGGATGAGTGTATGCAAGAAAAACATAATTTTGACCTAGCCTTAAGTCACAGCACCGGTAGATGGGTCTGATGAGGGTCTCGGGGGACAAGCACTCTACCACTTGGAAAGACATGTGGGCTATAAGGCTATAGACCTTTCCTTCAGGGATGAGGGATGTTGGGAGCAAGAGGGATTCTGGTTCAGAGTGTGTGAGACAGAGACTAAGCCAAGCCTCGAACCCAGGGAGACAGATCTCCTGTGGCAGGGCCAACACAACACTCATGAGGGACCAGCTAGCAGACTTTGAAGGAAAGATCCAGATGAAGTGTTATCTTCTGGACTAGGAAAGGAGTGACGCTGTCTCCAGAGGAGGCTGAGCGGTTTGTAGGTGACCGTTGTGCTCTTGTATGTCTTGGGGTACTCAAACATGCATCCACTGGAGGCCCTTTACTGAACTGTCTCATTTTTGCATGTATGATCCCTTCAGGTGAAACAGTTTGGTTCTGACTCCAGACCTTTCCTCTCTCCAGCTCAGGTGGCGTCCTCACCTGTTTCTTGCACTCTGCATAATCTCTCAACTGGCTTGAGACTTTTGCAAACCAAATGACAAATAATTCTGTTTTCAGCCACACTCCTCCTGTAAGACTGGGAAGCAGATTTAAACAACTATCTAAACAGGCAACTTGGTGGATGAAAAAAAAATAATCTTACACTTCACAATGTTATGATGTGTTTTGAAACTATGACTATAATTCTGGTTTATTCTGTGTTTCAGAATGTGTAATTCAATATAAGGATGGCCAGGGCTTCTGTTTTATTTTGGATGAGATGCGCCTTTGTCTATAATTCATTAAGTGATATGCACGTTTCCTTAACTATATGAGAAAATAACCTTATTTTTATTATGAACATGTTATGACATATTTCTACTTTAATTTGTGGGCAATACCAAAGGAGTCATGGGTTCATAGTCTTCAACTATGTCATAATGTAGAAAGTCTGTCTTACAAAGTTGAAGCTATTTTAATTGGTAGACTAAACAGACCTCATTTCAAAGAAGTCGGGTAATTGCATCCCAAAGATTTCTGTGTCTGAGAAATTCATCTGCTAGTCAGCCTGAAGATGTGTGTTGGGTAAGGGAGAGGTTTTCCATGTGATGAGATTGGGTTATGTATTTTCTGCAGAGAGAAAATTTGTAGTTGCTTAGAAAAAAAAACATGAATACATTTCAGGAAGGTACATTTCCCTACCTGGGAGATAAATCACGGTGTTTAGTAAAGTACCACCAAATACATTTCAATATGTTAAAACAAACCAAAACCAAAACCAAGTGACTCTTCATGGATGCTGAAAGGAGAATGCTTTCAACCAAAGATCTATAGGGGAAAAATCTTACTTGCCTTTAATTTGGGCTTTAGGAGGTGAATTGTGTCTCATGCTCTGTCTCACATTTGACTTATGGACCACCCTTTCCTGGCAGGATTGAATTGTGTCTCATGCTCTGTCTCACATTTGACTTATGGACCACCCTTTCCTGGCAGGATGAGGTGGACTGTGGAGTTTCTTTCCTTTTGATCTCAACTCTTTAGACAATTGTGATTCACTTGTCCTTAGAGTGCATGGGTGGAGATGAGGACACCGTGCCTTTAAGAAGAACATTCCAGAACCCATGCCTGAAGAGCCCAAGTGACTCTCTTATGGGAGGGAGACTTAAATACAGAGGCCAGAATTTATTGTTTTTTCCTCATGAGGTTAAGTAGCTGATTTTAAAATTATATCCTAGCTGCTTGTTTTTTTAATAAGAGCATTTACCTTTAGTCCTACAATACAGATGTTGTCACGAATTCTACCTATGAAACAATAGCATTGAAGTTGCTTTGTTTAAATCTCTAGCTTAAAAAAAAAAAGAAATAGGACATCCATGCTCTGGAAAGGCATCCCTGAAGCCAGATCCCAGCTTGCTGTGCCTCAGAAGGGAGCATCTGCAGTGAGGCGGGCTCAGGGATCCATTCACAGCCTTAATTGCTGCACTCAAGCTAAGGGAGAGGCAGCTTACAGTGTTGATGAAACAGCTTTCACTTACTGAGTTCATTCTAGGCCTGGTAAGTCCCTACAGCCTCAAGAACAGTTTTGCTGACCCTGCAGGGAATGTAGAATGTTGAAATATTATAATATTGATTTTTTGAGACCCCATGAATAACCTTGTAGTGGTTTCATTTTCAATAGGGAAGATGTAAATATTCTGCTCTGCTTCAGCATGTAAATAGCCTTCTCCCTCTCCACAGTGGCACTTGCTCCCTTGTTCACATTCAATCCTTTCCTGTAATTTGGATTATTTTACGGAGCTCATTATTTTCTTCAACACGTTGGGAAGGACTGTTCTATTTCTTACCACCTTGGCCCTTTCCACCGTCATCTTCAATTGCATATCTGGAAAAAAAAAGAATTAGTCTTGTCAAGTTTTCCTTTAAAGGGACAGTGTCCCCTCTCCTCTATCCCGTTTTATTTCTAAAGGAACTCTTGGTTGAAAACTTGGTAGGTGAAGGGATTCTAGCTAACTCCGGCTTGGCAAACATGGCTCTTGCCCTTCTCTCAGTCCAAATGTGTTGTTAAAATCTGTTAGATTTTACATTTACTTTACATTCTTGAAGCTAGCCACTAAGGTCTATTCCCTTATTTGGCCTCTTCCTCCTCCTGAGGCTGACTACCAAGGCCCAGCTATCAAAGTATTGACATACTGAAATCCAGCAATCAAAATCCTCCTTTGGCTCACCTAATTAATATGTCCAACGAAAATTAAACACCTCATCCTGACATGGGGTTTTCATTTTACCTTCATAAACTGCTATTTTTGTATGTGCCTTCTGTCTCCCTTCTATCCAGAGACAGTCCTTTGTCCCTCTGGGACGAATGCCCCTGCTTCCCCTCCCCTGTTCTTGAAACTCCTGTCTTTGTCCCTCATCCCAGCCTTCTGTCCCTCTGGGCCAAATACATCTCTTTAATGCTGAGAACTTGGCCTGGGATCCTGGGCTCACCCTTTTCCTTTCAGTAGGTTTTAGCGTCAGCTGCCAACCTGACACAAGCTAAATTTACCTGGGAAAAGGAGACTGCAGTTGAGGAACTGCTGCCATCAGATTGTCTGTGGTAGGTTAGTGGGGCATGCTCTTAATTTCTGATTGACAGAGGAGGGCTTAGCCGACCGTGGCAATGCCATCCCTGGCCATGTGGTCCTGAGTTGTAGAAGAAAGGTCTCTCAACATGAATTTGGAAGCAAGCCAGTAAGCAGCTTTTAGACTGTGCTTTAGTTTCTGTCTCAAGGTTCCTGCCTCCATCTTCCCTTGATGGTGGCGTGGTGGTTTGAACGAGAATGGCCCCATAGGCTCATGTATTTATATTTGAATGCTTATTCACCAGAGGGTGAAGCTGAACTGTTTACAAGGATTATAGGGTTGGTAGGTGGGAGGGTTCAAAAACCCACGCCCAAAGTCTCTTTCTTTCTGCCTAGAACTCTCAGCTACGTCTCCAGCACCACATCTGCTGGTCTGCCCCTAAATTTACCACCATGGTGCTAATAGACTATTGCAAGGAGGTTGCTTGTTGGTTCCCTGCCGCTCAGCTAGCTTAGACCAGAAATAATCACATAGAAACTGTATTAATTAGATCACTGCTTGGCCCATTAGCTCTAGATTCTTATTGGCTAACTCCTACATTAATTTAACCCATCTCCATTAATCTGTGTATCTCCACACGGCAGTGGCTTACCAACAAAGTTTAGGCATGTCTGACTCTGGTGGCTCCATGGCGTCTCTCTGGCTCTGCCTTCCTCCTCCCATGCTATAGATCGTACCAGTTCTTTATTCATTCACCAATAAAAGCAACACATAGACAGAATGACCTCCCACACCAATAGACTAACCTCTGAAATTGTGAGGAGGCCTCCAATTAAGTGCTTTTTTTGTTTAAAAAGAGTCTCCTTGGTGGTGGTGTCTATTCACAGCAAAGAGAACTGGATTGCCAGCTGTAAACTGAAACAAGCCCTTTCCTCCCCAGCTTGTTCTTCCATCCCCCTGCTTATCATGGCAACAGAAGGAAAGCTAGGACAGTGGTTGTGTTCTTAATCTGCAGCTCATTGTCCCTCATAGTGAAGGCTTAGGGCAATTGCTCTGGGTGAGCCAATCCGCCACTCCTTCCTGACTTTCCTTTCTGTAGGGTGCTGCTGAGGGAGTGGGATGGCCTAGACCTGGAGATCAAGCTTCTCTTCAGACTCTGATTAAGATAGTTCTCTTCCTGGTGGTTTTAAAATTGCAGCAGAGAAAAGTTTGATGGTAGGGAGTAGGAAAAAGTATAATGACTGCAAAATATATGAATTAGACTTAAAGGTACTTGGTAGTTTTAAAAAATCATAACTCATCTGATGTCATTTTTAAATTGAGCAAATCTCTAGATATTTATGTCTCTCTAAGTACATACAATACAGGTAGCTTGTTCATAGCTCCAAAAGAAAAAAATGCAGAGAAGAACTAGAAAAACACTCTAGGCAAACCAAACGCTCTTCCATTGAGCAGTATTCCCTGTACAATATAGTGACTTTTTGAAATATGACAACTGGACTTAGGATTTTTTCAGCTTTATTTGGGGCAAAACAATAAGCATTCAGTAGACACTGAACTTGAAGGCCCTGGTCAACCATTCAGTCACAGGGTGAATGGTCCATAGTCTGCAGGAACTGTGTGAAAAGCCATGGGTTTTGTTAAGTAGGGCTCATCAGAACAGAAGTAGCACTTTTAATACTGAACATCATGTTACTGGCCTGGCCCGTGACTACATAGAGCATTAATTCTCAGGCAAAGTTAACATCCCAACACACTGGGTCCAAGGACTGTTACTTCACGTAAGGATATTCCAAGGATGATTTTGCTTCGAAGTTGAAGCATAGCTTGAAAATCTTTCTTTCTTTTTTTCCCCCTATTCTCTGGAAGTGCATAAAATTCATCTAATTAATCATCTTACAGCATCTCCTTTATTATAAAATGAACATGATAAATGATATTAATTGCTCACAGTCTTATAATCATTCTCAGCTTTGGTCAGATCTAGAAAGCTCGGAAATCCATTTGCAGACTCAGACTTACTTCATTTATTTCTTTTCTTGGGAGAGAATGACCAACAGTGGCTTTTTAGGATGCAGATAAATCTGGTCACCTGCTTACAGGGTCAAGCAATAAGTTCTGGGTGCCATATAATTGTGTTACAGTTCATTACCCTAAAAAGTCAAGATTGCTACGAGTACAGATTGAGTTCTTCAATACCTACTTAAAGTAAATTAGTTATAGAATTAGTTTTAAAATAGATTATTTGGAGCCTCGGGCTTTAATTAAATGATATACAGGGCCCGGTTCAACAGTGAAATAAAATGTGAACAGTGCAGGGGGAGCTTGTGGGAAGGAAGTAGTCCTCGGTAACCAAAGGAGCCTTTAGCTGGGCCAGACCTGTGCCTTCATGGCTGCGAGGCCAGATAAAAAGGTGACGCTTAAAATAAAAACATCTGTGAATATCATGATGCATCCTGAAACTACCTGTAGCTTCAAGTGTATTAGAAAGTCAGTTAAGGTTTTCAAATGAAGGAGAAGACCAAGGTAGGAAGTCCCAGTTGGCTGTGGGCGTTTTACAACGTGTGTCCCGGAGATACCGGGAAGTTTGAATGGTGAATGCAGGTGTTCTGGTTTCCTATTGCTGCAGCTCTTTCTGACTGCTCTCCGCGGCATTTTTCACCATTTTGAAAGGTTTCTGCCTCCTCATTGTCAAGCTCGAGGCTCTTTTGTTAACTTATAATGCGTCTGGAAAGTGGTCAATCTACAGGAAAAATGACGGGAGGCACTCTTAGAGACATCAAGAGCTTCAAGGCCAGGACTTTGAAATGTTTTGTGTTAGCCCCAGAAGCTGTCAGGGAAAATGGCATCAAGAAAGCAAAGTCACCTCTGCTGTGAAATGAACCTACTTACCTGCAGTGTCTGGAGAGTGGGTCTTTTCTTATTCTTAGGTGTTTTTTATAATACATATGAGCCTCGATAGGATGTCACAGTGGTGGTACAGATACGTGGGTTAGTTTTTGCTTCCAGGCCATATTTCATTTTGCTGTTTTATCTCTCATTGCAGATCATTAGTGAGTCGACAACTTATCTCAGTGGGTTTGAATCCCGATCCTAAATGTCTTTGTGCACTCGGGATATATTTATCTAATCAGAACTATTTAAAATATCCACTTGAAAAAGGTTTTTTTAAATTTTAACGTAAGCTATCTAGTTATTAGGACACACCCCAGTTTCCCCACAGCGTCCTCTGGGATCCCTGAGTTACACAGAGAAGTGAGGGGAGACTTCTGAGTTGACCTCAAGTGCTCTGATTGCCTCTTCAAATTTCCTGCAAGACGGCCTGAAATTTTTTAGACATTTTTTGGTTGTTTTGGAGAATTCATGGTTTTAAACCATTTTTGTAAGTTACCAGATGTCTCTAATTCATCCAGGACCATAAAGGCCAAACGATGTTCTGAAACCACTGATGTTTCCCTCCCACAAAAAAAAACCTGCAAGAAATTTTTAATAATTATTTAAAACATCCGGAGGACTTTTTGATGACCCAGGGCTGGGGGTGGGGACCTGGGGGCAGTTAGAAACTCGTAGGTAGCAGTCACTTCTCACTCCCTCCTCTCTGAGCACCAGCTGATTGGTGAAGCTTAGATGGCTCAGTGCCAAGCACAATCAGCATCAGCGGTGCCCCCAGATTCGGATGTCTCATCTTGCAGCAGTAGCTGACCAGCGGAGTGCGCTATTATTGAGTTGTTCCATTGGAGAAAGCCCAAGTGTTATTAGGTGCACTGTGAGGTCTTTAAAAGGCCCCGTGAGCCAGGTGATGGCCGCGAATGGTGCTGAGTCCCCAGGGCTTCTGAGTATGGCCAGTAGAGCTCTCCAGCAGCTGACAAAGCAGTTCCCCTGGCTGCCTTCCTCATTCTCGAGTTCTCACAGTCAGTTCCTGTCCCTGAGGATGCGACTTTCTTTCAGTTCCAAGGATCTTGACAAAAGCGGTCATGGAACAGAGCAAAGTGAGGGAAATGTACTTCTAGGCTAATCTGTACCCACTCTCTTTTCGTCTTTCTTCTGAATTACAAGCCTGCTGTGGTGGATGTTTTTGGTCTGAGCTGAGGCATTCCGTTCTTGCAACCCTTTCAGTACATAGCTGGGTTTCTTTATGTTCTTCCTTCTTGCTAAGTACAGCGGCCTAATGATACCATCACCCGACTTCCTGTCACGGAGTAGGAGGGGATTAATGAGACAGTGTTTGCAGAGTGCTCCGAGGCTCTCGCAGCAGTCCTATCAACGTGGGTATCTGGAGTTGGCACTCATTTGTCCCTGCGTATCTGATTCACATAGTTTGGTATCTTTGAGGCAATAATTTGTAAGGCACAACCCCATGCCCTTCCCTTAGTAAGGGAGAGCATCTTGCTTGGAGCTGAGTTATTTTTCCACCCTTTTGGCCTTGCTGAGCATTTTAACGATCACTTCCACGCTGCTTGTCTCTAATCTGCAGCGAGATGCTGTCGGTGCAAACTGTACCGTGAGACCGTGAGAAAATTACACCCCAGCCCACATGGAAGGCCTGCTTTCGGTTCTGGATGTCTGCCGGGACCGCAGTTAAGAATGCGTGTTTGAAGGAGGAGCTCATTCTAATTCTTGGTGCACAGGTGAGTTAATAAGTGTGTGCATTGAGACCAGGAGCTGATTTATCAAAGATGTGGCTCTCTGTCACCTCAGGGTGTTCTTAATAGCAGCACCAGGCTTTTTTCCCCCTCCCTTTCATTTTCATCAAAATGTATCAAGGGCTGTCATCGCTTCTCAAAGGAAGCATTTATTAATATGGATAAGGTAAGACTGTTCTTTCCAAGAATTAACTCTACTCAGAGTCATTACCTCCAACCATAAGACTGTGTAGAGAGGCGGCACAGTAGAGAGCACACCTGCTCATCTAGTGTGTGTGCTCACACACATGGACACACTTATAGAAAACAACTCAAAATAAATAACCCTGTAACTTCAAATTTTACTTTCCTGAGGCAGAAAAATGTCATTTATTAGTGCTATATAAAATGCAGTCCCTTATTTTTTTATTTTCCTCTCTGAGGTGGTAGCATTTCATAGATAATTACATATGTACGTGCATGCGTGTGTGTATGTGTGTTGAACACAAGTGTGCTTCATTTATGTGATATTTTGAGTACCTACCAGCAGCTAAATAACCACACTCGAGTGCCAGCAGAGCCTGATTTCAGTTTGTTTTAAATAGATGACCCCAGTTCCTAGTATAATCGTTGGATTTTGTTTGCACTCATTTTAAAAGCTAGACGGTCTGTGATCCCACCCATCTGTTTCGCAGGGACCCAGATGAGCTTACAGTTTTCTCAGGACTATTTTGTCTTCACCTCTCCTTTGTTAAAACCGTTAATCCTAGGAATGTTTAGTCCTTTATTTATTGGGGATTTGCTGAGTGTAGGTGCCTTCAGGAGTCACAGAAAGGTGAGAGCTCAGGTTTTATTCTGAGCCCTAATTGTAGCAGACAGTCATTGAGTGTGTGCTAAGTGGGTAGTTCTTTATAGTCATTATCTCTGCTAATTCTCCTAAGAACACTTTGGGCTGAGTATTAATTATTATTATCCTATTTTGCAGATGAAAGAGTAGGGACAGAGAAAAGCTAAGCCACTTTCTAAGAGTCTTCTCTGCAGCTTGTGTAGAGGAGACTTGGCATTTTTTCTTTGAGGATTATAACAGTTCATTAGAATGGCCACAGTGGAGTGTCCCAGATGGAGTAGCTACATCTGCTGCAGCCTTTCACTCCTAACTCCACAGGCTACAAGTCTGAGACCATGATTGGCAGGCTGGTTTTCTTCTGAGGACTCTCTCCTTGGAGTGTAGATAGCTGCCTTCTTGTGTCTTCTCCGGGTCGTCTGTCAGCAACTGTCTGTGTCCACCTTTGCTCTTCATTCATAAATCCCAACTGAGTTGGATTGGGGCTTGTCTGAACTTCTTACAAGGCTAGTCAAGCCTTATCTTCAATTATGGTCACATTTGAAGGTATTGGGGTTAGGACTTCAGCACATAGTTAACACAAAGTGTTCAGCCCTAGAGTCTGTAAGGGAGACAAAGCCTTCCCCTTCTGTTCTTTAGGCTGAGGGATGTAAAAGCATCTCTCTGTCCCAGTGTTGGGACAACCAAAACTTTGACATTTCAAAGACCTGGACGACACTTGGAGCTTCTTTTGTCTTTCTTTTTTAAATAATGTTTTAACTGAGACAGATTTGTAGCACTTCTCCCCCTCTCTCCTCCCTTCAGTCGCTCCCAGCTACCTTCCCTCAAACTTTCACTCATGCTCCCCTACTCTTAAGTTGGCAGGCTTTTTAAAAAAATATTATTGTTACATATGTATATATACACAAATATATAAAAATACAACATTCTGAGTTTGGCTTTACTCTTGGTGCATATATAATTTCAAAGCTGATAGCTCTGCATAAGACAATGAATAGGAGATCATGCCACAAAAAGATCAACAGATCATGTGGAGACCAGCCTCCATGGATACATCTACATCTACAGCTCCTGCATCTGTGGTTCAGTGAGCATTAAGAAAGAGTGAGTGGGCAGGGATATTTTAAGAATCAGAATACCTGGAAGTCTGCTGAAAAAGTCTTTCCTAGAAATAACTGCGTAAACAAGACCAGAACAATGGAAATATCATTGGACACGCTCACATAAAAAGGGGGACATTTCACAGAGCTCCATCCCTAGCAAAAAATTACAGGAATGCCTTTCTTTCTTCACTGATCCCGTCAGCAGCACCTAAGATCTCTTTATGAGAAACTGGGGAAGGAGGAGGTAGAGTGGCTGTGGCCCTTTGCATAGCAACAGAAGAACATAGTGCGGCCTTGCTATTAGAGAAAGGAAGGCAATATTTCTAGAGAAATGACTAAGCAAAGTCAGCAAACCAGACAGCAGCTGGGATTGACTGCATCAGTAATGCTGACATTAAAGGGATTTCCCCCAGCATCTCCCTTTGACCTCACAGAGTGCTCATGGACCAGCCGTAATTTTCAAATCCATGTGCAGTGAGGGCTTACTTCAAACGGCGTTGGTAACAGTTAAGTATAATTTTTCTTCTCTCTCTCTCTTTCTCTCTCTTCTTTCTTTTGTTCTTTTTTTTAAGGTAGTACTTGGCTCTGGAGAGATGATTAAGAACACTGAATAGGCTTCCAGAGGATCTGGATTTGATTATAACTCCCAAATGGGGGCTCAGACCATCATCTGCAGCTCTCAGGCCCTCTTCTTAGCCTCCATGGAAACACACATGGTACACAGACATTCATGTAGGCAAAACACCTAACACATCAAAATACTTAAGTTAAAACAATAAAAATAAAGGTAATACTTTAGGTTCTGAGTAAAACAAAAGAACCAGGATCCCAAGGAACTCAGAATTGAATGCATTCATTAGCTCCTATTGCTTACAGGGGTCTTTGGGCTTTTGCTGGGTTGCTAATGGACTGGTGGATGAAGTCTGTGCCAGGCCCTGGTGGTGCCATCTATGATGCCATCATTGTCTCTAAAATGGAGCAGTCTCAGACAGCTCACTTCATTTTCAATTTGAAGATATAAGACTTGTAATCTCAACCCCAAGATAGGAAGTAAATCTTTGAGCATCATGGTAAGGATTAAACAAGGCAAGGCATGCAGAGATACTCTATACCTCCATTCCACAATGAAGTTTAGATACAAGTACCCTGCTGTGTAGGATGCATGGAGCCTTGTCCTAGCAGTTAGATCCCTTCCCATAGACGTGAGAGTACTTTTACTTGAATCCAGGCTATGCAATTAAACTTACATTTCTATGTGGATAGCCAGACTTAGGTGATTTTTCTTTTTCTTTTCTTTTCTTTTTTTTTGTTTCAGTGTCTTTGAGGATGAATTCCTGCTGTAGCTTCTTTCTTTTCCTATTCACCTCTAGGCTGGAGAATAGGGTCCGGATCGCAGGAATGTGCCATTTTCTAGCCACTGAGTTTCTCTGCTGGTCCATTACAAGGCAGTGTTAACACTCCTCTGCAGGGTTCACTGTTTACTGAGTGCTCAGGAGCCTTCCCTGACAGTAGATTTCAGAATTGAGCTCTGGAAGTGGCAAGTACCTATCTTTATGATGGACCTTCTCTGTCCTCTTCTCCAACAACACAGAGCCTCTTCTGATCCTTGACAATCACTGGAAATGCACTTGGGACTGGAACAGACTGGGATCCTAGTCACACAGAACAACAGTAACTCTTGAGCCATTCTGGGGGTGAGACTGGAGGACTTTGCTCTGTTCCTGGGGTGCCTGGGAAACTCCAGGCCCTAGCTAACTTATTATCTGCTCTGTCTTGTCGTAACTGCTCCAGGCACCACACTAACCACAGATAGACCAACTCCCTACCTTTCCAGGGATTCTCCCATTTGAGGACAACCTTAGGCTTTCCCAAGTGCCAAGTCCAAGCAAACATCCTGCCAGCCTTGCCTTGTCTTGCTCTTTTTTCAGGCATATGAAAGAATATTAGAAATTTCTGGATGTTGGAAAGATGTGGCAGTTGCTCCATTCTGTTGAAGTCATACATGGTGACACAGGCAGTTTCCAATCACCTACATGTTCCCTTCCAGCTGGTGGCATGTCCCTCTCTTCTCCCTAAGTATTTCAAAGCCAAGCAAAATATGAGAAGCACAGGCATCTGCCGTTTTCTCAACTTCAAAATAATGATGTCAAACAGTTACTTGGGTTAGACTTTCTCTGTGCCTGAAGACCCACAAATTGCTCCATCTCTGTAACTGGAGTCACCAGAGAGTATGAGTCGTAGTTTGTAAATTCAACATTCCTATGATGATCAGTAATTCATTTGTGACTTCTCCCCTTGGGCACACTGCGGTAAAGAAATGCTTACTCCGTGGGTGAGATATTAATATTCCCCACTCACCTGTGTCTGCCAAGCAGCGGTATTGTCTGTGCCCTCCTGTTTAGGACTTTCCCATCTAGTTCAAAGGGAGGCCTATCCACCTACTACTGAGCACACAGAGGGAGCCCTCCCATGCTCCGGGGCTCTTCCCTGAATCATTTGGAGACATGTATTTCCTCTGATGGAAAAGGCTTTGAAATAAGTGGTGAAGGAACCCAAAGACCAAGATTTTCTTTTCATGCTTTTCAGAAACTTTTTTTTTGGTATTTATTTCAAAGACGTAAGTGTTCTTTGGGGGGCCCCTAATCATCCTAAGCCCTGGGAATTTACTTCTCTGCAGCTACCCTGCCTCCCCAAGCAGCCCTGCACGGAGCAAAATAATTGTCTGTTTCTGCAAGCAGCCTCCTGTGCAGATGGAGCCTGATTAGCATGTGCGCTTGCAGCAGGCCAGTGCTCCAGCCACATTTGGAAATCCAGCCACTGAGAGAGATGTGGGCTTGACATTCATTAACATTCCTGGGCTCCCTGGGAAATACACATAATAGGGCAAAATTGCCATTAAGGAGAGCAACACTTGAGGGAAATATCCACTCAATAAAGACGGAGATTCTTCTCATCAACAGCTGAGGAAAAATCCAGTTGCCATAAAGGGTAAAAGAGACATCTTCTTAATATGAGTGGAGATGGCCAGAGTTCAGCAGGTTTGCTGATCTAATGAGTCCCACCGTCCCGCACTGGATGGCAACTGGCTTATTGGTATGCAGATGCTTCTCAGGCACATTTTGGTCTCAGCAGATCCCAGAACCAGCTTAATGATTTCTTTCCCCAGGGTTGTCTGTATTAACCTTAAGAGAAGGCAAACACTGAAGGAGCTGGTCTTAATATTGACATAGGGCCTTTAAGTCAAACTTTTGGGTTAGAGGAATAGGATCTTGGTATTTTCTTTGCTTGGTGCTGAGGGCTCTTAGAGGGATACACAGTAATTTGAGTCATAGACAATTCCTTCCTTCCCCTCTGCATTTATAGGGCGAGTTGTTTTGATTGTTTTTCTATTGTCTTTTGTACTGATTATCATAGGATTGAGTGCTGTATGTGCTACATTGATGAGAGTTCTTATTAACATTTGGGAGATCAGTCAGAAGAGTAACACTGAAGGTCCTTTAAACAACTGAACCTCCTTCACATTTTTTTAAAAAAATCTCCTTTGAAGAGACTTGAACCCAGTAAATTCCTTATATTTGCTGGGTCTCTCGTATGAGTCTATTACACAAAATGTTGTGAGCCACTTTTTTGGGGTGATTTCTGCTGGCGTTCAGCTATGGCAGGTTCGTATGTTTCAGGGTAGGGGCATGAGATTACAAATGTTAGATAGGAGGAACAGAGGCAAGGAAGAAACACCGAGGAGTAGGACAGTACCAGGAGGGCAACACAGTGAATACTGAGTGCTGAGTTCTGAGTTCAGAGTTCGCCTGTGTTTAACTTTCCATTCATTTTTATACCCCGATACAAAAGGGGGAAGAAGGCAAAAGACTGCTTTAACATGACACAAAGGATGACCAGAACAGTTACTTGCTCCAATACCTGTGACATCAAGCGATTGATTCCTGAGCAAAGCGTTTGATGTTTGGGGCAGTGGACACACCCTAGACCAAGTATCCTGCAAGCAGCCATTCCCTATGTCAAACCTCCTATTTTAAGCAAAAGAGCAAAGAAATATGCTTAAAATCTTTGACCTTTGGTCAAGGTGAGAAGGATCCACCTCTATGGGCCATCTTAATGTTCAAAATACCAAGTAACCACACCCTAGGTCAGGACATCTTGTTTTGTAACCACACCTGTTGTCAACAACTTTGAAAGAACAAAAATAAGCTCAAACTCTTTGACCTTCAGACAAGGTGGAGTAGACTTACATTTTTAGGTCCCCACAAAATGTCAAACCTGTTTTTTTTTGTCTTCACTTGATCAATGAAACACTTGGCTTAGTAATCTTGCAACTACTGTCCTTGACAAGTCACAGGGAGGAGTGAGATTCCTTGCTGAGTCTGTTTCTTGCATAAAATTATTGTTGTATTGAGTAAGCTATCCCAAGCAGCAGGCTTCTTGACTGTGCAGTGTAAGTGTCCTTTCTGGGATGTCATATAAATTGTACACACACTGTTTTGACTCTTTTGTCTCCAAATGGCCTTGGTTTGACATCAGACATCTCTACTGTATTTCCAGTTAGTCAGAAACAGCGTCCTGTGTTTCTTAGCAACAACAGTGCCTTGTATGTGTGCAGAGTTTATAATTCACAATATATATTCACATATGTTTTCAAACTTGATATTCACAATGAGCCTCTTTAATAGGTGATTTTTTTCAGGTATTAGATGAGGAAACTGAGGCTCATGGATTTTGTTATTGGAAACGGTTGAAATTTACTCACCATCAACAAAATTTAGACTTGAAGCTGTAATGCCCTTATTTTAATGAGCTGCTTCTTTTAGTTGGTTATTTTCATTAAGAATATTCACTTGATGAGACCAAATCCAAGATATTATTTTAAGTATCTATAGCTAAGTGGCTGCAATGAATACTTTTCTGTTTGTCAAACACGCAAATATTTTGATGTTGCAAAATGAAACATGTGTATTTGTGTGTGTGTGTTTACATGTATGTGTTGTATGTTCATGAGCACATAAAATAATGTACCCATGAGTGCACATTAGAAGCTAGAGGAGGACATCAGGTGTCCTGTTGTCTTGCCTTAGTCTCTTGAGACAGGATTACTCACTGAGCCTTGAAGTAGGCTGGCCTGTAGCAAGCCCTACTGATCCTTTCTGTCTCACCATTCCTTATAGTTCTGGGGTTATAGAACCAGGTGGCCACAGGTTTTTATGTGAATTAGCTGGTTAGGAGTGTAAACTCAGGCCCTCAGGTTTACACAGGAAGAAGTACTGCAGTACCAGGAAAAAGATTTTCTAAAAGATGATTATTGGACCAGTGACCTGAAGTCATTCAATTCCCACAGATGTAGAGTAAAGAATAAATAAATGTAATTAATTAAAAGATGACTCTCATCAGGAAGCCTTTTCACAGGCTATCATGATGTTATTTTCTATAGGTGAAAACTAAGGGACCACCAGCTGGCCTCATCTACGGAAAGCAATAGCATCTTCTTTCTTTTGGGTAATGTGACCTGACTTGATCATATTCATAATACCCTGAGCTCTGTGTTTACTGTATATACATTTTTTACACTGAATCTATGAATCTATAGTTCACCCTGAACATTAGTTACTGATCTGGGATCGAATGTGACTACTAGAAACCCTGAAAGTGGTGACTGAGTTGACAATTGTCAGGAGGTGAGATGATGTGAGCATGGGGATAGGTCATGATTTCTGCTTGTAACATAATGGAACTTAGGAGATATGCTTAAAAGTTGATGGAATCATCCATAGAGGGTTACTGCTGGAAGCCATGAGCTCAGAAGGAGAGGGATTAGAGTAACATAACTGATAAGAATGATGAGAAAAGAGAATGAAGAAGGTATAAATGAGGTGATATTATTAGCTTTCGTATCATGAAGTCAAAAGTTAACATCTACAATTGAGAAATCAGGCCAAAGATGTTGAACATTTTTATGACCTCCAATGATTAACTCTGTCTTCAAAGCATAGTGGAATTTAGAGTGGGGACAAGGGTGGGAAGCTTTCTGCTTTCATTATATTCTGCACAATCTGATTTTGAATGCTATACATTAAACACTTTCCAAATTCAAAGGGAAACACCCCTATTGTGTTTCAACTATGATTGGCATATGTGAAAACCAGAGTGATAGGTTAGACTGATGGATGGACACCGGGTAGCCTAATGAGCTAGTACAACTGAGCTGAGTTAGGTTCTGTTGACCAAGCTAGCATGTAGCCTGGCCCCTGATCACCAGCTCCTGGCTGAGCCATTTGAGAGCAGTAACAATAAACATCCACAGCCTGTACCAGGCTCTGGTAGAGCATGTGTTAGTTGTGATTTAACGAATAACTAGATGTGCCACAGTTGAAGTCCTACTCTCTCCTGTAGTAAATGGGGGTTAAATTCTAGTCTATGCCTTAACTTTGGCTTTCTCCTTAACTTTCTGAGTCTTTTCTATAGTTCTTTCTACCTTATTTTTACTTGTAATATAAGCACAATTATAAATGTTTTTAACCTACCTTCATAGCCTGTTCCGAATAATCTAAGAGAATACATTAGTGTAATACATTCTCTCTAGGAAAAGTCCATTACCCAACAGTCATTAATTGTGTTTGTGTACTGAACAGTGTTTGTGTGACCCCAATTTTTTCCTTTTCTTTTGTTAATAGGTTTCTCAATTAAATTACTGATCTGATTCAAAAAGGTTTTGCTTTGGGGAGCTAGATTCAAAACATATTCTCTTCCATTGAGTCTTACAGTTTGAACTGCTTATTACTGGTTAAGGTGGTTTGGAGTAGCCTGTCAAATTTACTGAAAACAAAGGAACTTACTGTGGAACAATTGTCTTGTACCCTGTAAATATTTGTCACTTGTACTGGTTTAATAAAACACCGATTGGCAATTAGCCAGGCAGGAAGTATAGGAGGGGTGAAAAAAATAGGAGAATTCTGGGAAGAGAAAAGGCTCAGTTTGCAGTCATCACCCAGACCAGAGGGAGAAAGATGAGAATGCCTCACTGATAAAAGGTACCAAGCCACAAGGCTAACACAGATAAGATTTATGGGTTAACTTAAGATATAAGAGTTAGCTAGAAATATGTGTAAGTTATTGGCCAAATAGTATTGTAATTAATATAGTTTATGTTTTATTATTTCAGGTCTGGGTGACTGGTAATGAACAAGCAGCCTCCTTAAACAAATGGACAATTATATTCACATAAAACCTGAGAGAGCTTGGGAAGTAATTCTAGACACAAAAGAACAGAGCCAAGCAGGCTTCTTGGTAGGAGCATTTTCTGAATGGGCTCTGTTTGGTAGAGACAAGTGCATCTCATTTAAGAGAGGCTTCCTGACTCAGCTTTAGCTGAAAAAAACCTTGCAGCTCTTTTAGAAGAGCCTGTCACTAAACAGTTAAGTAGTGCTTATGAATAGCCAACAGCATGCTTCTTGGTGGTAGCAGGGACCTTGAAACTCTATAAAGTTGTGGCAACAAACATGGCTCCTGCCAATACCTCCACCATGAAACTTGACTCTCAGAAGGCTAAGAAATGGTGTGCATCTAGCCATCAAAGCCACAACTTTAATCCTACCCATATTGCTTAGCAAATTAAAGAGTCATGTGGTCAGAAAAATAAAGATATACAGTAAAGATAGATTCAGATGAAAAAAACCTCTAAATAGTTTACAGTGTATTTAATAATATATGTAGACTTGGGAGAGAAAAGAAAAAGGATATAGTTGTTAAATAAAAGCAAGAAAGAGAATAGTAGGATGTGGTGGCACACACTTTTAATCACAGTACTTGGGAGACAGAGGCAAGCTAATCTCTGTGAGTTCAAGGACAGCCTAGCCTACAGAGTGAGTTCCAGGGAAGCCAAAGATACACAGAGAAACCCTGTCTCAAAAAACCAAAAACTGAAAATGAAAACAGAAGAAATAGAGTTTTAAATAAAGCCATATAAAGATGGAAAATACACAGAAAATCTGGATACTGTATGTTATTGTCTTTGAATAGTTTAACAACTGAGGAAGGAGCAATAGCTGCTAAAAGATATTTGATTATAAATGCTGCTGGGTTAATCCAACATATATATTTTGAAAATGCCTTGACTTCAAAATTACGTCAAAAGATATGTTACTTTGGAGAAGAGGTTTTTCTTTTGTGTCCACAGGAAAGGAGAGGCTATGGATTCATTCTAGGTTAAGAAAAATCAGGTTTGTTCAAGGAAGACCCCTGAAAAATCTCCAATAGGAGCAGATGGCCCAGATAATCGAACATTTCAGAGGACCTCTGTTGGAGTTTCCTGTGAGTTCTACATCAAGAACAGCCTCAAGATTGCTGGCTAAGATTAGCAAACCTCACAGAATATTCCAGTCAGGACTTGATCATAATTCTAAATTTTCTTTAGGTCTCTATAAGATTATCAATGCTCCCAATCAGCAGGAAGTATCCTAGAAAACTATGCCCACATTTCCAAAAAATGGATTATGAATGTTTGTCCTTGTTTAGAGTATTGGTTACAAGTTGTTATGGATAATGGTCAGGAGAAAAAGCTAAACAAAGGAGATTAGATTCAGAGTCCTTGTTTTGAAAAGAAAAGAAATGGAAGTACTGTGGGACAATGGTCTCGTACCCTGTAAAGAATTGTTACTTGTATTGGTTTAATAAAACACTGATTGGCAATTAGCCAGGCAAGAAGTACAGGCAAGAAACCAAAATAGGAGAATTCTGGAAAAAGGAAAGTCTTAGTCTGTAGTCATCACCCAGACCAGAGGATGCAAGATGAGAATGATGAGAATGCCTCACTGATAAAAGGTACCAAGCTGCGTGGCTAACAGAGACAAGAATTATGGGTTAATTTAAGATGTAAGAGATAGAAATATGCCTAAGCTATTGGCCAAATAGTGTTGTAATTAATATAGTTTCTGTGTTATTATTTGGGTCTGGGTGGCCATGAAATGAATGAGCAGCCTCTGTTTACAGGAACTTAAGCCTTATAAAGAACATCTGACAACTGAACCTCTTCTTGCAGCTTTTCTGTACCTGGTACTGACTCTCATCCAATCACATCCTCTCAGACATCCTTTACTGTCAGATATACAGGTCTTTGTCCAATCACATCCTCTCAGACATCCTTCACTGTCAAACATACTGGCCCTCATCTAATCACATCCTCTCAAATAGCCTTTACTCTCAGACATACTGGTCCTCATCCAATCATATCTTCTCAGGCATTGTTTATTCTCATACATTCTTAAGATTTAACTTACTAGATTTTGAGAAGTTAATTTAACATGCAAGAAGCTAAAAACCAAGTTGCCATTTCCCCCAAGCCCTTTAGCTTGATTCCGTGCAAGTCTGGATTAAGGAACCCAAAGCTAGATGAGACGGTCTAATGCATAAGGAACCCTTCAGATTTATTGAAGATTTTTGAAGTTTTGTTATGTCTGTGAGCTAGGATCTGGCCAGAAAAGAGTTCCAAATAAAAAAAAGAAAGATTGTACATGGCTTTTTGACTGTTGCATGGATATCTGGAAATTCCTTCTTCATCACCAACCTTCATTCCAGCAGTTCTGGTTGAAGGGCCAGGACCATGCATATAAGTTATTTATTCCTTCATGGCATTTTTGCCTCTGTAGAGATATTGTATCCCAAGGATGTAAAACACAAGATGTTTAGGTTGAAACATCAGAAAGGACTAGATTGTAGATAGCTGAGTAGAGAGACACAAACTACCAGATGTGGCCTGCACTGACAAGTCAGGGCAGGAAGAGGCAGACTCAGGCTGAAAGGTGATCTGGAGGAGAGGAGGCTGACTGAGAATAGGAGAGGAGTAGATTGTGGGCAAGAGAGAGATAGGGACTGTCTTAGTCCCTGTTCTATTGCTGTGAAGAAACACCATGACCAACGCAATTCTTAAAAGAAATTATTTAACTGGGGCTTGTATTTATTTTTTAATTTAATTGCATTTTAGAGGCTTAGTCCATGAGATCATGGTAGGAAAGCAGACAGGTGCAGCACTGGAATAGAAATTGAGTTCTTTACATCCTGTTCTGCAGTGAGTAGGGAGAGAGAGAGGGGAGAGAGAGAGAGAGAGACAGACTTGCACTTTTGAAACCTCAAATCCCACCCCCAGTGACATCTTCAAGAAGAACACACCTACTCCAGAAAGGCTATACCTCCTTATCCTTCCCAAAGAGATCCACTAACTGGAGACCAAGGATTCAAACACATGAACATATTAGGGACATTCTCATTCAAACCACCACAGTTAGCAACTGACTAAAATCAGACTATAAGTATTGGAACCAGTGTTTGATCTAAGTTCAGTGTGGACACAAAGCTCTCACTCAATTCTGCTTTCTCCTACAATCTCCCTTTAGTGAAAGGCAACTGGGTGCTAATAATTGATAAAAATAAATAAATGCATACTATTTATTTTTAAAAAAATTCCTGTAAACTGATATGGTGTGGTTCAAGACATGGGCTGCTTTTGTTTTCCTATAAGGTACCAAGACATTTTTCCCCATCTGCTTGCATAAGCTTCAGCAATAAAACTATACTTGCAAACAAGAAATGGGAACTGAATTGCATGGCCCAGAGAAGGCTGGGGGAGCAGGGCAGCAGGGATAACTCTACCCCTTCCATGACAAAAGTTATCTTTATAGTACAAGAAGTACTTACGTCTTTGGAGACTAAGTAGGCTTAGGATGCTTTGTTCTTATTTTATTCTCTTTAAAAAACTAAAAGAAAATAGTCCATTAAAAGGAAATTCTTCATCTCAAACTGTTGACTGCTATGCCTCTTAATTTTAGCTTGTTAAATTTGGGATCTTGAAACAAAATCCCACACATAAATGTTCTCTGGGCCCATGGCATTTCCATTTGCTTGTGAATTGGATTAGTTTTCATTTATCTTAAGCTCTTGCCTCTCATTCCTTTTTGTTTTGAGATACTTAGCAAATGTTGACAGTTATGGTTGGCTTATTAAGCTCCCTCAGTTATGTAAATGATTCCTGTTAGTTGTATTTCTATTAATTGAAGAAAGCTTTAAGTTTTCTGGGGCATCTGAGGACTTACAAATAAAATATTGCTTATATTTCATTTAACTTTTTTTTGCTTCTTCAGGCATCAAGTTGACCTTTTTTTTCTAGCCCCCTTTAGCTCTACACTTCCTTTTTGAATCTACTGTTTGCTTGACATGAAAAATGAACTTGTACAATTATAGACCTAGTGGCCTTTTCTCAGCTCATTCTTCTTGGTTGCTCTGCTGTGGTTGACACTGCTCCCACTCGCCTCAAAGCCTCCTGCTCCTTTGGCCCCCGCAACATGATTTTTCTGGTTTATTCTTCCCTGTGACTGTTCTTTCTTGTACCCATCCTCTCTCCTGTCTTCCCTATAGAGCAGTGCTTTGCAGTTGATTTCTGCATTTTGACACTTGTGGGTCACTCCCAATAACTGTGTGACACACCAGTTCCTAGTTGAAGCTCTTCAAGCCTTAAAGGGACTAGAGAGTGAGTGCTCAGAGGACACACTTGGAATCCAACGGGGCTTTCCAAGTTTTTGCCACTGGGAGTTTTCTCTGTGGATTGTGTGGAGCTGAGTTACTTACAGTTACTTTACAGGCAGCAGTAGATTCAGATTAGGAAAATAAAGGTACAGGTCAAGAATGAGGACAGCTGGGTCCAATTGATGAAGTATCAGAGACAGCAAGGGACAGAAGGTCGAGAGAATTTATAGAGATGTGAAGTAGAAGGCATTTGACAGATGTGAGAAAGAACAAGAGAGGGTTCAGATCCCTGGAGTTGTAACAGGGTTCCAGGAACATCTGTGACAGCTATTGGGAACAGAAGTCCGGGACCCAACCATTCAGTTAGGCTTGGCTGGAGTCTGGGGCAGGTATTAAGATTTGACTGAGAAGCACAGGTCCACTGCTCCTGAAGACTCAGTTGGTCCATTCAGATCCAGCTAAGGAGGAGAGAGGTGACCTTGACAGTGGAGTGAAGAGCTGTGGATACCAATGAGGTTCATTCTGAGTTAAACAAACTTGAATGCCAAACTACATCCAGGCCAAGAAGCTTTGCTGTTGGTACCCGACCTCATTTCTAATTCTAAGATGGTGGTTTTATCCTGTATTTTCACCTAGATTTTGGCTGGATAGAAGCTGACCTAGAGATCCTGGTACCTGCAGATCATGTACTTACATCTGCCTTTGGACTGACTGTATTTTATGGTTAGTCTTCAGTCAATCCATATTCCATGAACTGACTCCTCTCATCAAGAATGAATTCAGAGATGCTTGTCGCTCCTCTCTATGGCAAAGCATTGCTTCTGAAGGCTCCTAACCCAGCCACCTATAAATTAACCCAGCCACCCATAATGACCCAGTCACAATATGCACAGAACAGTCTTCTTACCTCTGGATGTATGCCCTCACTCCCTTGTGTGTCCCTCCCTCCCTCATCAACCTACTGGAATAGCATTGTTTCCCTTAGAAAAGTAACTGTATCTTAAATCCCAGAACCTGAGGATGCATCTGCCTCTGAGAAAGCAAGAATCAAGGCCTTCAATCAATTGACCTTAGAGTGGGAAAATAACCCAATTATCCAAGTGGACCTTACATCATTGTGAAGTCTTTTGTTGGAAAAGGGAGGCTGAAACGTTTCAGAGAGGATGTGATGACAGAAAGGATGTCCAGTCAGAAATGACGGTGCATGCCTGTAATCCCAGCACTTGAGAGGCTGATACAGGAAGATTACCACCAGTTTAAGACTCCTTGTATTATAAAGTTCTAGGTCAGCCTGGGCTACATGAGCCTTTGTCTCAAAATAATAATCAGGGATCATGTGTTCTAAAAGAAACAGGACTTGAAGAAGGCAGATAGGTGTGACTAGCCAGGCAGCCTTTAGGAGGTAGAAAAGTTAAGAAATAAATCCGCCTCAGACAGATCTAAGAGCCAATAAAAAGAGTGGAGTCCTGCCAACATGTTGATTGAAACCTGAACCCGACTCCTGTCTACAGCATGAAGAGCCTGTACTGTGAGAAAACAGAGTCTATGGTGGTCTTTAACCCATAAGAAGCCTATATACTTCCTAGCCTCAAACAGCAAGTGTTTCTTAGGAGCCATGTGTCTCATAATAAAGAAACTGAGCATGGGAGGCAAGGAGAGAAAGATTTCTGTGTACCTACTTCTTTTTCCATTTGTCTTACTCAGTCACTCATGTAACACATATTTAGTGCTTATATGTTGGCACAGGTCAGTCCTCATACCCTAACGCTCACAAGTGACCCCAGAGACACAGAACAAATATGAGAAGTCTAAAAATGTTATCGGGTAGTGGTGCGGGAGAATTGTCTGTATTCTGTCAAACATGTATTTTAATAAAACGCTGATTGGC
>LOJH01004944.1:2153-14589 GCA_001685095.1 Ellobius talpinus
TACATGCAAGCAGAACACTGTATATGTAATAAATAAATAAATCTTTAAAAAAATTAAAAATAAAAAAAATAAACATACCGATGATAATTTAAAAATGCTTGTAAATGCTTCAAAGTCTGTGTGAGCACCAATTGGACCAACACCATTTGTCACTGCTTTATCTATCAAAGCATCTAAAGGACTTAGAGCATCAGTTCAGAGCGACCGCATCTTTGGGACAAGGTGTTACTATCCAGATCCACTCCTTTTGGGTACCAATCATGTAGTTGAAGGGTGTTGCATTGGTCTGTACAAACTCAGGTCTTGCATTTCAAGCCCAGTCTAATATAAGGCTAGAGGGCTGGGATGTAGCTCAGTTGGTAGAGTGCTTGCATGGCACCCACACAGCTGGGGTTCAGTCCCCAGTACCCCACAAACTGGGTGTGATGACGGTACGCAGCTGTAATACCAGTATGAGAAAGGTAGAGACAGGAGAATCAAAAGTCTGAAGTCATCTTCATCTATATAGTGAGTTCAAGTCCAGTCTAGAATACGTGAGAAAACCAAATACAGGGCTAGAGATGGCTCAAAGGTTAAGAGCACTTGCTGCTCTTGCAGAGGTTTGCCTCTCAGCATTCACATGGCAGGCCACAATGTCTTTGACTCCAGTCCTAGGGCATACAATATCCTCTTCTGGCCTCTGACAGCACCAGTAGCACACATAGTACACAGACATACATGGAGATAAAATACCCATACACATCAAATAAAATAAACCAAGACCTGGAAACCAACTAATATAAGTCAGAGTTATGGAGTTATGAAACATGTATTCAACTAGATAATGCCTTAGAATTTGACCTGAACAAAGTTCTCCGTTATCATCATCAGACCTATCTGGATCACACCAAGTAGTGAATTGAACTGGTTAATTGAACCCACACCTAAAATCAGCATTGTGGGGAGCAAGAATTCATTACTCAGACAGTTCTAGAAGTCATGCTAATAGCACTTTATGTCAGTTTTAATACCTTTCTTTCAATTGCACAAAAAATCAAAAGGGAAAAAATCTTCCTCTTCCTCACACCTTCAATCCTTCAATCCCAGCACTTGGGAGGCAGAGGCAGGTAGATCTCGGCAAGTTCGAGGGCAGCCTGGTCTACAGAATGAGTTCCAAGACAGTCAGGGCTGCATAGGGAAATCCCATCTAGAAAAACCAAAAAAAAAAAAAGTCTCCTCTATCCCCAGACAAAAAAATTTGTTTCCTTCACATTCTCTTATGCGTCTTCAATTCCTGGTTTTTTGTTTTTTGGTTTTTTTATTTTTCTGCTCATTAGTCTTCCTTCTGTCTTAGCTGAGCTTTCTATTGTTGTGAAGAGACACCATGACCACAGAAACTCCCTCTTTTTTTGTTTTGTTTCTTTTTGGTTTTTGAAACAGGGTTTCTTTGTAGCTTTGGAGCCTGTTCTGGTGTGCGCCACCACTGACTGGCAGGAATATTGTTTAAAAGTCATGTCATTCTTCATGTCTTATCGAATATTTATTTAGAAAGACATAAGCAATATCTCATAAGAATTTATCGAAGTATTTTTCTTATTGAATTTACATTCATTTGAACTTAAATTTGACAGCCCCCCACACTATTCTGTTTTGTTTTTTGGTTTGTTTGGTTTTGGGGGGGTGGAACAAGGTTTCATGTAGCTCAGGCTGGCTGCAAACTTGTCATATAGCCAGGGATGACCTCAAACTCCTGATCCTCTTTGGACAGTAGTAGTGTCCTCTTTTAATCCCAGCTTTCGGAGATAGAGGTACGCAGATCTCTGAGTTCAAGGTCAACCTGGTCTTCAGAGCATATTCCAGGAGAGCCAGGACTACACAGAGGAACCCTGTCTTGGGGGGGAAAAAACCCTCAAACAAACAAAAAAAGATTTCAGTTCTGAGTCCAGTTTGCATTCTCAGTTTTATATTCTAGAACCATCGGCTGAGGTGAGCAGGCAAGCAAGCAGGACTTCCAGAAGTATGAGTAGCTATTAGCCCTTTGCTTTTCAAATGCATATGTTAGGGTTGACAGGTATATGCTTTTGTGGTCAGGTTGCTACGGGCAATGACTGTCTTGGGCTGGGACTTTTCAATTGTTTTGGCCCTTGCCCAGGTCACTCTGTTCTAGGTAGCAAGGTGAAGTTACGTTTGACAACAAGCAGTACAAGCAGTGCTTTCACAAAATAAATCAATAACCAGTATCTAATAATTGCTCTTCTCTACTTCTTACCAACTTTTGTCACCACACCTAGCTTAAATGTGATTTCCTCATCTGGAATTTGAGGAATGGTTTTGGGAAAAGTCCACAGATCTATTCTACAAGTTTAACCAGGCATCAGATGAAAGCGTGCATAATTCATTTATACCTTTCCTACATGTTAGAGATCCCTTGAAAATGCAAATTGAATCATTTCAAAGACATGCTGTAGAGGGGCCCTAAGTTTGAGGCTAACCTATGAGCAATGAGGCTATGTAGCAAGTTCCAGGGTAGCCTGACTCACACAGTGAGACCTTGTATTGAAAGTGGAGGGGTCCGTTTAAACGTTTCCTTGTACTTATTACAAAGGACCAACACAGTCCTTATAATCCACCTTGCCTCTCATCTTACTTGCATAGTCTTCAATGGCGCATTATGTTCTAGCCATGTCAGCCTTTGAGTTCTATCACAAGCTACTGATTGTACATTTTCCCAGCATGTCTCTCTCTCTGGTTATCTGTCGGTCTCTCGGCCAGCACTCTCCCACTGAGTTACATCCCCAGTCCTAATGTCTGCCACTTTAATCATTCTATTCTCTCAGCCTATCATATTCCTTCTTACACTCTTAAAATAGCTAGCATCTCTGGTAAAACACTACCTCCTTAGATGGGCCTTCTCCAACTACAGCATAGCTATTTCTAAGTACTTGTTTTTAACTAATTCACGGCCACTGCAGGTAACATGTCAATGGAGTTTATGTGCCATCTAAAATATCTTCAGGGACTGGGGTGTAGTTCAGTGGCAGGACTTGTGCTTAGCTTGCACTGAGACAGAGCAACAGAGAATATACAGCTGTTGTCAGCAAAGCAGTACCATGGTAGGTAGGACAGAACACATTCTACAATTAGCAAAGGAAATGAGATTTGAAGAAACTTGAGAAAAGAAAACCCTCACAAATATATGTAGCTATACTATAGGGTTTTATTTTTGTTTGTGGTGCTGGAGATTTAATCCAACGTCCTAACCACACACACACAAAGTAATTTTGATATAGAAAGGAATAATTCAGGCTGCCAAGATGGCTTAGCAGGTAGAGGCACTTACCACCAGCCCTGGAAACCTGAGTTCTATCCTGGGAGCCACATGGTGGAGGAACAGAGCTGCCTCGTCAAGTCTTCCTCTGACCTCCATTCATGAGCTGTGGCATGTATGCACCACATATAAATGTTAATAAAACAACTCATTATACAAAAAGTAAGAAAGTGTCAGCATCAAAACTTACACATGAAGCTGGAGAGATGACTCAGAGGTTAAGCACACTCACTGGCTGCTCTTCCAGAGGTCCTGAGTTCAATTCCCAGCAACCACATGGTAGCTCACAACCATCTATAATGGGATCTAGTGCCCTCTTCTGGCCTGCAGATATACATGCAGGTGGAACACTGTACATAATAAGTAATTTTTAAACTTACAAATGGATGGCAGGAACTTAGAAGAAATTCCAGAGACAACAGAGTAGAATTCTTTTTTTTAATTACTTTTATTTTATGTATATGAGCATTTGCCTGCAAGTATGTATGTATACCACGTGCATGCCTAATGCTCTTGTAGCCCAGAAGAGAGTATGAGATTCCCTAGAAGTGGAGTTACAGAGGTTTATAAAC
The DNA here is from genome assembly GCA_001685095.1 of Ellobius talpinus. Classification (NCBI taxonomy): domain Eukaryota; kingdom Metazoa; phylum Chordata; class Mammalia; order Rodentia; family Cricetidae; genus Ellobius; species Ellobius talpinus. The sequence continues at coordinate 6,033 of LOJH01004944.1, forward strand.
TACCATGTGGGCACTGGGAACTGAACTCAAAATCTTTGCAAGAGCAGTCTTAACCACTGAGCCATCGCCCCAGCCCTCGATTGGCACCTGAGTTGTTGCATTAACACCCTTAACAAAGCAGAGTGTAGTGGTATCAACAGAGTGAGAAATTCTGGATGTAAGAATGTAAGCCAATTGTGCAAACACCTGTCTCTCTTGTGACACTGTGGATCCTGCTAGGGCCTGTACAGCTCAGACAAGCACTCTCCCATTATATACCCCTAGCTCTCATGGTTTGAAATAAATCTTGGCCAGAGAGATGGCTCAGTGGTTAAGAGCACTGTCTGCTCTTCCATAAGACCTAGGTTTGAAGCCAGGAAGTGGTGGTGCATGTCTTTAATCCCAGCACTTGGGAGGCAGAGACAGGTGAATCTCTGTGAGTTCGAGGACAGGCTTCAAAGCTACAGAAAAACCCTGTCTCAAAGAAAAAAAAAAGATCCAGGTTCAATTCCTGGCACCCACAGGACAAAACAACTCACAACCATCTCAATCATCTCTAACTCCTGTCCCAGGAGATCCAATGCTGTCTTCTGGTCTCCAAGGGTACCAGGCAAGCAAGCAAGCACAAAGTGCACAAATATGTATGCAGGCAAATATCCATACATATTAAATAAATAGATAGATAAATAAATAAAATTGTCAGCCTGGTCTACCTAGCAAACTCCAGTACAGCCAGGGAACATAGAGAGACCCTATCTCACAAAAAAAGCGGGGGAGGGGGTCAAACTTAACATATCCCAAATCCAATAAAACAGATATCTCTAGTAGATTTGCCCGAGGGGGTAAATAAAGTAGGGAAAAACTGGCATATGGAGTCTGAATGGTCCCAAGTATTCTAGACTGGATGAAATAAGTGAATCTTCAATTCCTTTAGTGGGATAAATAAGTTCATATCTCATCATACCTAGACATATGGTTAAAAAAAATCTGAGGAATTCTACAAGCCATGATAAGATATTAAAGACAACTAAAGAGTTAGGTCAGAGTCTGTGGCATTGGATTGTGAGTTCAACAAGCCTGGACAACAGAGTGAGTTTGAGGCATGCCTCAACATATTACAGAAACTCTTAACAGATTGGGGTTGTAGCTCAATGATAAAGACTTCTTATGCAATTTTCTGGCTAGATCTCCAAAAGAGGAAAAGCAAAAACTAACAAGACTGACCTAAAGAGAAATGCTGTAAACAAGGAAAAGATACACATACAAGATACCTGATTAATACTATCATATGTAAAATGTAAAATATTCCTTTTCTCCCCTTTGTGTCAGTCTTGGTAGATGGTCAAAGCCAACTATAAAATCCATAACCACCCACCCTCAGTCTTCCCGTGTGCTGGAATTACAGTTGTAAACCATTCTTATCAGCTAAAATATTAAAGTTTTTGAAATTTTATAAGTCTTATTATTTTAAAAACTTGCAAATAAAAACATCACACATCAAAACTCTATAACTCAATGAATTTCTATACAGTTAGAAGAGGCATTTGAAATAGCTGTGGAGTTTCACTCTAACATTTTACACTAAGCATCAAATATATTTTATCTATCACCAAAAATAAAAAAACATTAGAAATAGGAAAACAATTAGCTTTACATCCGTTTGTAGCTGATGTCCATTGCCTGCATTCAGTTTTCCCCACCCTTATAATCAATAGCAAAAAGAAATTCCAGTAGAACAAAATGCAGCAGCCCAGGAAAAGAGAAAGACGCTCCACCTGTAATAGCTGACGTTTTTACGAATGGGAAGAGATTTTAAAATGAGGTTATTGGTGCTTAGCGTCTAGCTCAAAGAGTTTTGTCGAGACCTTGGGTTCATCACCGTCTTAGATAAGGTTCAGGCTGGGTTCATCTCCAGCCTAAAATTAAGGTGAAAGCACTAATAACACCCACAGTTAGGAAAATAAGGGAAACGGGCATTACAACAAACTAAAAAGTAGGTGGCACCTGTGGGTTATTTATCTTGAGAGATAGTAATACTTTGTGGTTCTTTGCAGAAGTGCTCACGGTAAGAAGGTATTCTTTAATCTATAGGGAGAAAAGTTCCGAGCGACGCACACAGTGAAGTGTTATGAAACGGGGTTAAGATATGGTGGCCTCTTTATTACTCGATATTTTGCAGCGTTTTCGCTTACGTAGTAGCAAATGGAACGCGTTTTGAAGTGTTTGAAGTAGGTATAATCTTCGGCTTCAGGCGGGCCGACGCACATAGCTCGTTTCGTACGTGACTTTCATTTCGGTGGCGCGGAAACGTCCCAGGAAAGAATAAGCAACCAAGCCTAAGCCACAAAGCTGGGCCTTGACGACATTCTATGCGGATCCCATGATGCCCCACGCCACCCACGCTCGTACGTCGCAGCCCCGCCTCTGCGTGCGCGGCTGGGCGGGCCTTTCGCGACCCACAGATACGATTGGTCCGGAAGGGGAGGTGGGTGGAGCAGCGCGGTGACGTCGTCACCTTAGAGCTCGGGCAGAGCGCGCGCGTAGGATGCAGCAGCATTAAACGGTTGCGGGCGCAGCGGGCTCCAGTCGTTCCCTCTGGGTCTTCGCTGCCACTTCTGCATCGCGAACCGGGAGAGCTCGGCGGCCAGACCTCGCTTCTGTCAGTCTCTAGCTAGCATCTAGTCGCGACTCCGCCACGATGTTCGAGGCTCGCCTGGTCCAGGGTTCCATCCTGAAGAAGGTGTTGGAGGCTCTCAAAGACCTCATCAACGAGGCCTGCTGGGACATCAGCTCGGGCGGCGTGAACCTGCAGAGCATGGACTCGTCGCACGTCTCCTTGGTGCAGCTCACTCTGCGCTCCGAAGGCTTCGACACGTACCGCTGCGACCGCAACCTGGCCATGGGCGTGAACCTCACCAGGTGAGCGGGTGGCGGGAGCTGGGCTCTAGCCCTCCCGCCTCGGGTCTTGGCGGGGCTTCGGCCTCGTGCCCTCATTAGCTGGCGTGGTAATCCGCGCCTTCTGATTGGTCTGCGGAGCCGGGGGCGGAGCCCAGCGAAGCGCGCGTTCTGAAAAGCCCGCGCTGGCGGCCGCGCGAACCCGCTGTTTTCCCCGCCAAAGCCACAAAACGGGTGCCGGCGGGAAAATGCCCGATTCAGAGATCTGCTCATTAAATGCCAGCAGCTTTTTAGTGGCACAACCTGATCCTGCCTAATTTTAGCTGCCTGTTAAACGTGTGCTAGTGAAAATGCCCACGTAAAGGGACAATAGGCCGTTTCTGGTCTTGGATTCTAGAATTTTACTGCACATCATTGTGGAAAAATTTACCAGTCTTAGTTTTTAACTTTGCCTCAGCTCCTTGGATTAGTGCCATCTGTGTGCGTGTTCAATGGCTATGTGTGACCTAATCTTGCTACAGATACATGAATTACAATCATTTCTTTACATTCTTTAAAGATTTATGAAAAGGCCAGACGTGATAGGGACACTCTCCAGTACACTGGAAGCCAAGGACACCTTGCTTCCTCTCATATTGCCATTTAGTGGGTTTTAAGGGTCACAACTCCCAATAGTTTACTTCACTCCGAGGGTATTTTGAATACCTTAGCCTGTTTAACTGTTCCTCCATCGGTGTGGGTGTGAAATGGTAACATTTTGAAATTGCCTTTAAGAAGTAGCTGTTGAGCACATGTTAAGCCTTGTGTCTTGTTTTCTAGCATGTCCAAAATACTAAAATGTGCTGGTAATGAAGACATAATTACACTGAGGGCTGAAGATAACGCTGATACCTTAGCGCTTGTATTTGAAGCACCAAGTAAGTTAACACCTTTAAAACTCAGTTACAGAAAACAAAGTATGGTGTACTGTTTCTCAAAACTAAACATCAGAATTATTATGGTTATAAATTTTACATCATAGATGTAAGCATGTGCTTCAGTAACATTTGCTTTCCTTTGTTAGATCAAGAGAAAGTTTCAGACTATGAAATGAAGTTAATGGACTTAGATGTTGAGCAACTTGGAATCCCTGTGAGTATCTTGTTTTGGTTTTTCAAGACAGGGTTTCTCTCTGTGTAGCCCTGGCTGTTCTGGAACTCACTCTGTAGACTAGATGGCCTCCAACTCAACAGAGATCTACCTGCCTCTGCCTCCTGGGTGCTGGCAGAGTATCTTGTTTTTGATGGTGTATTTTCCCAAGCTGCGATAGCAGCTGATGCATGTTCCACAGTGGGGCTGTGGGATTTGGAATGAATGGCACAATTTCACTAAGCTCTGACAGTCTAAAATTGAGTTTTAAAGAAATCAGAAGTCTTGCATTCTGAGTTCTGGTTAAGATGCTCAAGAGAAAGTGAAGCAGTCTTCACGCTTGTCATTACTGACCTTTAACTTTGGGATTTACAGGAACAGGAGTACAGCTGTGTAGTGAAGATGCCTTCTGGTGAATTTGCACGCATATGCCGAGACCTTAGCCATATTGGAGATGCTGTGGTAATATCCTGTGCAAAGAACGGGGTGACGTTTTCTGCAAGTGGAGAGCTTGGAAATGGTCATATTAAGTTGTCACAAACAAGTAACGTTGATAAAGAGGAGGAAGCTGTAAGTAGCAAGAGTTGTTGCATAATGAATGTCTGAAAGGGAAATACAAACTTACCTGTTGAGCCAGCTCTCCAGCCCTAGCTTTTCTGAGATGGAGTCTGAGTAGGCCAGGCTGTCTTTGAACTCCGTGTGTTTTCACGGATGGGATTGGAAAACTAGGTGTCCAACGTTTTGCTTCCTAGAAATGACTGACAAATATGTGAGGGTTAGCACGTGAACAGAAGAAAATGGTTGGGGTTGTGAAAGTCTTTTGGGATCATGTAGTTGTTCTAGTAGTAGCTTATGAGTTGGAGGTTCACGTGCTAGCCCATTTAATGGTGCAGAAGCAGGCTGAGCAGAGTTGAGTGTCAGCTTACACTGAGGCACAGGCAACAGGACTCTTATTGCAGACAGAAGTCTGAACTAAATTATTTTAGGGCTAAATATGGTGAAATTCCAGCGTGCTTGGCACAAGTATTATTAACTTGTCCTCTGCATGAATTTAAAATAAATGTATAACTGAGAATTAGAATTTAATTCTAAGTATTTTGTTTGATGTATAAGCATTACTACAAGAAAGGATATTAAGGAATTTTTCAGTATTCACATGTTCTTACTTCATTAGTTTGAATTGGACTTGAATAAAACTGAGGCTGATACAATGGAAATTGGTCTAACATGTCCCTTAGCCTGAATTCAATCTGTTGGTCTTTTTTATTTTTAGACGTGGTTGTGTCGGTGTGAGCCCATGAGGCCAGAAAAGGGTGTCAGATCCCTTGGGTCTGGAGTCATTGGATTTGGTTATGAGCTACTGGATGTGGATGCTGGGAACCAAACTTAGGTCTTCTGGGAGAACATTGAGTATTTATTAACCCCTAAGCCAGCTCTCCAGCCCAGGTTATATTTTGGGGTGGGAGTTGAGTGTCAGGCATTCAACCCAGAACTTTGCTCGTACTCATACCAGTCAAGTGCTTTACTGGTTAGCTACTGTTCCATTTCTTTTTCCTCCTTATATATTCTTTAGACGAGATTAGTGTGTGCAGTCTGGATAAGCTGCCTTTGTTTTGCTTGCTTGGGGTGTGGTTTTACAGGAGAAACAAGCTAAATGTTTCTTTTCCTAAGTCTCCTAAGTTTTCATAAGAAACCTTCCAAAGTGGTAACTAAGGGTTTTGCTTTGTGCTGTATATTATGAATTAATTTAAGTTTCTTGATGTTGTCTATAGTGAGCCTGTTTTCTCCTCTAGGTAACCATAGAGATGAATGAGCCAGTTCAGCTAACTTTTGCACTGAGGTATCTGAACTTTTTCACAAAAGCCACACCACTGTCTCCTACAGTAACACTCAGTATGTCTGCAGATGTACCTCTTGGTAAGATATATTAACTTTGAGCATTGTTCTGTAGTGTGGTATTTATAATACTCCTCAGTAATTAACTTTTCCTCTCTTTCAGTTGTAGAATACAAAATTTCTGACATGGGTCACTTAAAATATTATTTGGCTCCCAAGATCGAAGATGAAGAAGGATCTTAGGCAATGCTAGAATCTGAGAAAACTAATCCCCTTTGAGAACTGCTTCTGACATGCCAGCATGTTTTAAAGTCTTTTCTGTCACCGAGTTTGTACCTGAGTACATATGTAGATATCTTCTGTAAATAACCTACTTTTTTCTTTCTCTTCTCCACAATTTGTTTAAAGAATAAACTCCAAAGTAAAAACTGGTTCTTTTTACATAAACTTTTTACATTAGAAATACTGGTGAGTTTTATAAATGATCTTGACGCTAAATAGTTTCAGGAAATGTTTTTCAATTTAAATAAAGTTAACTGAATTTCAAAAGTCAACAGTGTCTTGAAGCATGACTTCTGAACTCAGTGAAAGTTACCCTTTTATGTAAATGGCTTTGGTTTTTTTTTTCCATTTTAAAGAGCCTGGAGTTAATGCATCATGGAGGTGACAATAGATGTTTAGCCTTAGTCTGTGATTAGGTTATACAAGAAATTTTCTAGTATGAGTAGTCTTGTTTGAGGTGGAGGCTTTTAAAATACTTGGATCCCAGCACAAGAGGCAAGGGCCAGGTGAATCTCTTCCTGAGCTGGCCAGGACTACATAGACCCCCATCTCAAAGGCCTAATTTAAGTCTTGTGGATACTTAATCTAAGCAAGAAGAGTTTAAAAGGCCTTGTAGGTTTGAAGAAAAGTCATGACATGCTACATACTAAAGAGTACTTGAATGTTTTGTATTTACGGTGTATGTGTGGAGGCTCACATGTAGAGTGCAGAGACAATTTCTAGGCATTGGTACACCCACTACCATGTACCAACTGCACTCCAGGGCTGAGTGCAGTTCTTCAGACTTGGAGACAAGTGTCTTCACTCAGTACTGATCATCCAAGTTACCCCACCATCCCGTTTTAATTTTTATGTGGGCATGCATGTAGAAAACCTGGGTTGATGTAGGAAAACCCAGGGCTTGCAGAGCAAGTCTTGTTTGGGTTTATGGGAGGGCCACGCTCCAGTTCTCAAATTAGTTTTCCCACTGTACTTTGTGTTTGGCGGTTTGCTTTGCTAATTCTAGGAGGTTATTGGTTAGAGTTCATACCCAGTAGCTACTACTATTCAAAGTTTTGTGCCAACTCATAGAGAAGGAAATTGGTTGCAAATACACCCCACTTACAGAACTCTGGGGTAATGGGCATGCTTAGTGAAGACTGGTCACTTCCATGAGGATAGAACAAGCAAAAGAATTTGGGGCTAAGAGAACTCCAGTGAGTATAGACCAGATTCAGCGAAAGGCTGAACAGGGCAGGGGAAGATTACTGGTCAGTTCCTTGCACACCCTTCCGGATCCCGGGGGCTCAGCTATGCACAGACTTGGGCATGATGAGTCAGCTGGGACCACAGCCTTGCTGTGGGTTCCATCCCAGTAGGAGGGGCTCTATGTAGGTATATGCCCACCCACCATGTGGAGGTGGCAGGCCCAGGTCACCAGCACAAGACCAAACTGCTGGCCCGCTGGGTATTCCCAACACTCGGAAGGCAGAAGCAGGGGAAACTCAGAATTCGAGGCCGGCCTGGTTAGTATAGTCCTAGGACAGCCAGCGCTACACGGAGAAACTGCAACCTTGGGCCGCTGGGTGTGATGACGTGGCTTCCTGGTGGCGCCACTTCCGGGGCGGCTGTTCGTTCACCTCTTCCGGTGGGCTGGCGCTCTGACTGGGCGGGAGCGTGCTCCCGGAGGCCAGCCGCGAGACCTCGCCCCGCCACCGAGGCTGCTCCCCGGAGCCAGTTTTGTCAGTGCTAAGTTCGCGTGGGTCCTGACCGTGGGTGGCGACGGCGGCCACCCAGCGCCACACGCAGGTGCTTGGGAATGTGGGGGGGGTGGCGAAGGTTGCGGTGGAACCGGTAAAAGCATAGTAGAAACTTGGGCTGGTAGTTTTTAGGATTGTCATTTGGGATGTGATAACTCCCTTCTAGAATCCTTGGCTAAAAAAAGCACAGATCTTCCCTTCTCGTTCATATTCCGCCAACAGTTTTGTTTTGATGCAAGTTTACAATGGCAAAGCACGTAACTTTGTAGATTGTAATACAAATCAGGCGTGGTTTATTGCCTCAAAACTCGTTTATTGGTAGCTTGACCTTTCAGGTTTGAGGAATTAAGCATGTTATTGGATGACAACCCAAAAATCTTGGTACTTAACGCAACTTGATCTAACAATTTTAGAAATGCGATGCCGCTTTTTAATACTCGTCTTTGAGCTAGAATGTAATTAACAAAAAGGCAGAAACATTTGGCACCAGTTTTTGCATGCTAGTTACTTTAGTTCGACTGTAATAGCATTGTCTGACACCTCACCAAGATCAAATGAATATCACATGCCTTTATGGAGATGATGTGCAAACTACCACACCAGTGAAGGCCTGGCTTTCAAAATACTTAGTTTTCTTCTTTGTGTGTTGTTTTGTTTTTCAAGACAGGGTTTCTCTGTGTAGCTTTGGAGCCTGTCCT
>LOJH01004944.1:23758-35179 GCA_001685095.1 Ellobius talpinus
GCCACCATGTGGTTGCTGGGAATTGAACTCAGGACCTTTGGAAGAGTAGGCAGTATTCTTAACCTCTGAGCCATCTCTCCAGCCCCCATACTTGGTTATTTCTTGACCCGGACTACAAATTTCCCTCCAATAACGATTTGTCTTCATATATATATATATGAAGAGTCAAAATGTAGACATTCCATTTTCCTTTGCAGCTTGGGTAGGTGAGCTGGTTCTGCTTAACTCAGACTTCCCCATGTGGTCCTGCGCCCGCTGCCATGCAGGCAGTTGGCGGTGGTGATGAGTCAGACCTGGAATTTGTCCCGTGGGTCCAGAATCTACGCTGACCATCTAGCTCAGAAGAGCATCTGTGTACAACAAAGGAACCCGGTATTAGGGCAACTCCACAATGTGACTGTTATGATTATTCGTACAAGCCACGCCCACTCCCTCCCCCATCCGCTGAGGCAGGCTGATCTTCAGCTTCCAGCCTGAGCTCGCTCTCTTTTTCGTTCCTCTCGGAGAGGCCGCTTCGCTTCTGCCTCTCTCCCCACTTCTCCACTTCCCTCCCTTCTCTGTCTCTCTTCCTCTTTCTCTCTCTCTCCCCCACTCTCACCTCCCTTCTCCCCTTCTCCCTTCCCCCTCCATAACCCCCTGAATAAATATTCAACCNTCCTCTCGGAGAGGCCGCTTCGCTTCTGCCTCTCTCCCCACTTCTCCACTTCCCTCCCTTCTCTGTCTCTCTTCCTCTTTCTCTCTCTCTCCCCCACTCTCACCTCCCTTCTCCCCTTCTCCCTTCCCCCTCCATAACCCCCTGAATAAATATTCAACCTCACTCTGCATGTCGTGTCTATCCATGTCTCTGTATCCTGCCCGCCCGCCCGCCATGTGTCTCCCTGCCTGGGACCAGCCACTGCTCTGGGACCGGCAGCTGTCTCTGCCTGGGACTGGCTGCTCCCAGGGCCTGCTGCCTGTCGCCACATGGCCCGCTACCACCATTTTGGGACCTACAGCATTTCTGCTGCCTACTGCAGCCGGGGATCTTGCAGCATTTTTTAAAAAATCGTAACAGTGACTTCTTGTCTTTGAAGTATCACTTGCCAATCATTTAACTTATTGACTTGTTAATCTTATCCTGAGGATTCTTGTCCCAAAGGTATGTGGTTTATGGTTTAATGCATTGGAGGAAAGGGCACTCCTAGCTATGAGGTGTTGGACACATTACCTTGAGCTTTACTTACTTTATTACGTGGGATAAATTTCCTTAGGGCTGCATTGGCAGAGTTCAGAGAAGCAGTTCTGGAGGGACTCATGCTCAGAACTGAGTACATCAGCATCTGCTAAATAAAGCTGCTGCTGGGAAAAGTGAAGGCAGCTCTGTCAGAGGGCAGGGCCCACCAGAGAACTCATCTGCCGTCCTTCCCTTCTGAGGAGCCTGTTCATTCTGTGACAGCTGCCCCAGAGGCAGGGCTGCTTTCCTAGATGGATATAAGGAGGGTGTGAAGTAATCCTTTGTCTGTATGTGGCTGGGCCTGGTTCTTTGTGTGCCCCAGTTTTTGTTGTTGTTGGGTTTTTGTTTTTTCTTTTTCTTTTTTTTTTTTTGAGACTGTCCTGGAACTCAGAGATCCACCTGTCTCTGCTTCCTGAGTGCTGGGATTAAACGCATGTGCCACCATTGCCTGGCCAATGTGCCCCAGTTCTTAAAGGCATAGGCATAGACAGAACCTTGCAGAGAAGACCTGGGAGATGAGGTGTGTGACAGCAGCATTTGTGACCTCCTGAAGCAGGTCCTTTCTGTTTCAACCCCCTTGTTTTACTCGTCTTGCCCCTTGCTACTTAGAAGCTGTCTTCTTTTTCTGTGGCTGCGAAGAGACACTTATAGGAGAGTTTACTGGGACCTTGCTTAGTTTCAGAGGGTTAAAGTCCATGGCCGTCATGGCAAGGAGCATGGCAGCAGGCAGGCATGGCACTGAGTACCTGAGTGCTTACATCTGAGCTACAAGTACAGGGCAGAGGAAAAGAGCTAACTGGGAATGGCCTAGTGATAGACCTCCTAGTCCTACCTAAACAGCTCCCACCTACTGCTGACCAGTCACAAATACACGAGCCTGTGGGGGCCATCCTCATTCAGACCATCACAGAAGCTTGCTTTGACCCAGTAGAGGAGTACCGCTTGGGAACAGTCAGAACGCAGCATTTGGACCTGCGCTCGGTCAGCTCGCAGTGGAACAAGATCCTGGGATTTTTGTTATCCCTGAGCCCTCTGCACCTCCTATTCCACGTCTTCACCTTAGGCTGGTGGTTAGGAGGGGGAGACAATCCGGGAGATGTAGCCCTCTTGAGCTACAATAACTCTAACCAAAACCAAAGGGGCAGGAGGTGAGGAAGCTTTCCAGAAGGCCAGGGCAGGGAAACCGTGCAGAAAGGCTCTGAGAAAACTTCCATGAGGCATGAGAAACCAACACAGTTCCAAGATGAGGACAGAGCAGCCTGCTCAGTTTCTCCCCTCCAAAGGCAGGAAAGGCCTTTCGCAAGCTGACTTAAGTCCTGATTATCGAAGGCGGTGGCTTTCCTCATCCATGAGTCTCACAAGCCATCCTTTTCAGTAACTTGAGAAAACCGTCTGTAAACACTCCAGTCTGAGCTAATCCTTTGAGAAGGTTTTCTCTGGAACCCATAGAATCTGCTTCCCTGAGGCTAGTGGCTTCTGAAAATGACAGCAGCAGAATCAGCAGCAGCCTAGGAGGGTTTATGGCCTGGCACAGTTGAGGCTGGCACGCCTTACACCAGAAGCAGGTGTTGGGTGTGGCCACATGAGCAGCTCCAGGGCAAGCCAGGCCACCTGCTCTGGTGTCTGCCACTTTTATTATGCAGCGCTGTTGGAAGCCAGGGTCTCACAGGAGTGTTGGTTTTGTACCCTGAAACTTGACTTTGTTTGATTCTGGTAGTTCGGGGGAGTGGCTGTTGTATTGTTTCTATACTAAGGTCATGGCATCTGCACACAGACTTCCTCTCTAATGTGGATGCTGCCTTCCTGTTTCTTCTCCTTGCCTAACTGCCCCAAGCCTCTCCGTACTGCGCTGTTCAGAAGTGGGGAGATGGGCAGACTTACTTTCTCCTCAATCATAGCGGGACACCTTCCAAAGTTTCCTCCGAGAGTATGGTATTAACCAGTGTGTGATGTGTGAATGAAGGTTCCCAGAAAGAAGCTGACCTCCCACTGAACCTTCTGCAAGGCTGATTAACTAATTAGAACTTCAAGGATTGTAGAGTTTAGAATGTTGTAGGTCCAGGGCCTAATTACAGTTTACCTAAATAGGCATTTCTTGCCCACTTCTGTGTCTGACCTAACATCTTGTGACTAACAGGTAAAACCCTTCGGAACATATTAACAAAATTCTGGTTTCCACCAACTGAAAAAGCTAAGAATGTCATCAGAGGGCATCTGAGGCCTACGGTGAGGTTTCCTGGCTTGCCATAACCCACCTTCCTAGTGTTTTCACCACTGTGTCTGAATAGTGCCTTGACTGATGTCCGTTACGTTACTATAAAAAGCTTCCTAAAACTGCCTCTGCGATGGAACGTGGAATTTGGGGTGACCTAAATCTGTGTTCATGGGCCATGGTCACTCATTTTTGGCTCAAGAATAAATTCCTCCGGTACTGGAGAGATGGCTTAGCAGTTAAGAGCATTAGCTGCATTTCTAGTGAGCCTGGGTTTCATTTCCATCACCCACATGGTGACTTAGAGCTGTCTAACTCCAATCTCAAGAAATATGACACCCTCTTCTGGACTTAGGCACCAGGGACAGATGTGGTGCATAGTCATGCAGGCAAAATACCCATACATATAAAAATAAATTTAAAAAGTATAAGCAATCTCATATACCATTTGAGACAAATGTTTGGTATTGATGTATAGGAGGAGGACATCAGAGGCCAGCCATCCAGCTATCTACAGAGTAAGTTTTTATTTTATTATTATTAATAATATTTTATGTTCATTTGTGTGAGAGTCAGATGCCCTGGAACTGGAGTTACAAATAGTTGTGAGTTGCCATGTGGGTGTGTTGGGAATTGAACTCAGGAGCTCTGGAAGAGCAGCCAGTGCTCTAACCACTGAGCAATCTTTCTAGCCCTCAGAGTAAGTTTTAAGATTTACAGAAGTAAGAGAACAGTAAAAGGCCAGAGGCAAAAGGTATGGTCTTTATTATTCAAAGGTATATTCCTTCTGTGCTTACCTTCTTGAGAGCTTTTACCATAAAAGGATGCTAAGGTTTTGGGGTTTTTGTTTTTCAGATAGGGTTTCTCTTTATAACCACCCTAGTTGTCCTGAAACTCAATTTGTAGATCAGACTGGCCTCAGACTGGTCTTGAACTCACAGAGATCCGCCTGCTTCTGCCATTTGAGTGCTAGGGTTAAAGCTGTGCACCACTACTACCCAGCAGAATGCTGAGTTTTGGTTGACAATTTTCTACATCTTTTAAGGTGATAAGTACTTTGTTTTCCCCAAGTCAGGGTTTCTCTGTGTAACAGCCCTAGCTGTCCTGGAATTAGCTCTTGTAGACAAGGCTGGCCTCGAACTCACAGAGATCCGCCTGCCTCTGCCTCCCTGAGTGCTGGAATTAAAGGTGTGCGCCACCACCGCCCGGTTGATCAGTACTTTTTGTTTATTCTGTAAATGTGGTACATTGTTGGTTTGCCTATGTTGAACTGGGAACATCAGAAAATGGTAAAACATTCCCCCATTTAATGGGGAATTCACCCAAAGAGCCATGGAGTGGTACTGGTGTTAGGCCAAGCCTCTTGTTTGTTCTGAACATTGATCATGAGGTCTCCTACTGTGTTGCTGTGCTGGCGCTTCCGGAGCAAGGGGCAGGAAAGCCTTCTGTCTCCAACAGTCTTACCAGATTGGCATCAAAGACATTAATCTCTCATTGTGCAGAGACTGATTTTGCAATCTAGAAAAACCAAAGGAGGCAGGTATAGAGTCTATAATGACATATCGAGTATTGGCAGAATGGACCTGCATTTGCCTGCCTACCAAGCCCCAGATCACTGAAACTAGGCACTAGAGAGTACTTTTGGAGTAAAATATCTCTTTGTTAAAACAGCTCAACTTAAACATTAACCACCAAAGCAGAGCAGAAACTTTGAAGTTCACTCTATCATACAACTAGATCCTTTACATATTTTTAACTATAATCAGTCATTCTAACCTTGGCTTTTATCTCGAGTCTTTGATTCAAAATTACATATGAATTCACCTTGAATTCCACCTTTTTCCACAAAGTTATATGTATGTATGTAATTTGAGCACCTACTGTAGACATAGCGCTTTAATCAGGAGTCAAAAAGGAATCATCTGCAGCCTGATGTCTTCTGATCACTGTGGGCTCCAGGCACACACCTGCTGCACAGGCAAACATGCAAGCAAAGCCCTCATGCACACAATTAGTTGAAAGTTGCCTCAGAAGGGACCAGCTATTGAAGGAAATTAATTCTAGTGGACTGAAAAAGGTGATAAAAATCATTTTTCAGGAGCTATAGAAATGCCTCAGCAGTTAAGAGCACTAGCTGCTCTTCCAGAGGACCCAGGTTCAATTCCTATCACCTTCATGGTGGCTCACAGACATCTCTAACCCCAGTTTCAGGAACTCCAATGCCTTTCCTGTCCTCCATGAATTCCGCTTGCATGTGGTGCACAGACATATAACTCAGCGAAGCACCCATACAAATAAAAATAATAAAATAGTTAAGAAAATATTTAAAAAGTAACTTCAAGTCAAACATGGTGATGCATACCTCCCACTCCCAGCACTTGGGAGGCAAAACAATCAGTCTCTTAAATTGAAGGCCAGCCTGGTCTATGTATTGAGTTACAGGACAACCAGGGCTACATAGAGAAACTCTGTCTCAAAATAAAATAAAATTAAATTAAAAAACCAAACCTAAAAGTCTTACTCCAGGGCTGATGAGATGGCTCAGTAGGTAAAGAGTTTGCTGCTCAAGTATGAGAATCTGAGCTTGAATCTCCAGAATCCAAATGTAGCCAGGCCAGGGAGCACACATATTTTACCCTGTTGGGGAATAGTATGTTAAGGTGTGTTACTTTTGTTTACGTTGCATTTGTTTAACTCTGTGAAGCTGTGGTACTTTGTCTGTCTAGAACACCTGATGGTCTAATAAAGCTCTGAATGGCCAATAGTGAGGCAGGAGAAAGGATAGGTAGGGCTGACAGGCAGAAAGATTATATAGAAGGTGAAATCTGGGAGGAGAGGTAGCCGGAGAAGGAGGAGGACATCAGAGGCCATCCGTCCATCTATCTATAGAGTAAGTTTTAAGATTTACAGAAGTAAGACAACAGTAAAAGACCAGAGGCAAAAGGTAGACAGAATAATCCAAGCTGGCAAGAAACAATCCAAGCTAAGGCCGGACATTTATAACTAAGAATAAGCCTCCATGTGATTTATCTGATGGCGGACATTTATAACTAAGAATAAGCCTCCATGTGATTTATCTGATGGCGGGCTTCCCAAAAGAGCAAAACCATCTTAACACTACATTACCCCAGTGCCCTGACAGCAAGAGAGGAAGCAGACTGGACCGTTGAAAGCGCAGGAGCCTGCTAGCCTGTCCTGTGAAGCAGCAAGCAGCAAAAAGACCCTGTCTCGGGTGGAAGGCAAAGACTGACACTGAGATTGTCCTCTTCGCTTCTTACATCCTTATACACAGGCAGATGTGCGTGCTCACACATACACACACACACAGTCTAGACTATAACTGTGACTCTGGTAAAATACTTACCTTGCGTGCATAAGGCCCTGATTCCTAGCACTGAAGAAAAAGTCTTAGGGTTAGAGAGATGGCTAAGTAGTTAAGAGCACTTGTTCAGGTCTTAGCACCCACATGGCCGCTGAGCTCCAGGGGACTGAGTCTCTCTGACTTCTGTGGACACCAGCATGCATATGTCGTCACACACACACATACACACACAAACGCAAATAAATTTTAACCTGAGGAGTGGTGGTACATGCCTTTAATCTTAGCACTAGGGAGGCAGAGGCAGGCAGATGTCTGTGAGTTCAAGGCCAGCCTGGTCTATAGCTAGTTCCAGGACAGCCAGGACACAAAAAAACACTCTCAAAAAAAACAAAATATATAAGAACAAAAAATATATGTGTATATACATATATACATGTATAAAAATGTATATAATACATATACATACACACATACATACATAAGTTTTTTTTAAAGTCTTCCCTAAATTTTCAGACCTAGTTGATAATATGCTGTGAATTTTTTAATAAACATTGAGGGCTGTGGGTGACTTCAGAGTCTAGACCATGAAGAAGGTTTAAATGTGTCACTGTTTACAAACCTAGTATAACCTTCATAAAATCTTGCCCAAATTGATTTCCAAATATTGATTTTAAGATTATGTATAACTTATGGAAGGATAAAGCCTAGCTTTTGATTAAAATAAGTCGGCAAAGTCAAGGGTATTGTGTTATATATTGACCTGCCTTCACAGGTGAAGCAGGAAAATTGTGTGACCATTTTGATAGATACCAAAGTCTGCAGCCGGTAAAGCTGAATACCCATCCTGAACTTAGTATTGACAAATAAACCACACCCAGCTTCAAACAGATGGTGGCACCTAACCTCATAAAATATGAACAATTATCAGCAGACATCACAACTAACAAAATGTCAGACGCATTCCCATTAAGATCAGAAGCCAGGGGGGTGTGCCTACAGACACCTGTCATTTTGGATAATGAGACCACAGCAGGCATAAATCTCAGACCACACACTCAAATTCTAAAGAAATACGGCTTTTCTTTTTTTAATTTTAAAAAATTCTACTGAATTTTGACTTTCTGTCATGAGTCATCACTCTTCCAGGTGATGGAAATTCACTTGGTCATTAAGGGAGTATCCCCCTTCCTGGAAGCTTTGCCATCTCATTTGGGAGCAAGGAGGTCACGTAGTGTCAAGAGCTCCGCAGAGGGGAAGCCCCTGACCCATGAGCATCTACATAGTATTTAGTTTGTAGGTTTTAATTTTTTTTAATTTATTTTGTGGGGGCTGGAGAGATGGCTCAGTGGTTAAGAGCATTGATTGCTCTTCCAGAGGTCCTGAGTTCAATTCCCAGCAACCACATGGTGGCTCATAGCCATCTATAATTAGATCTGGCGCCCTCTTCTGGTGTGCAGGTTTACATGCAGATAGAGTACTGTATATACATAATAAATCTTTAAAAAATACTTTGTATACATAATAAATAAATAAATATTAAAAAAATACTTTGTGTGTGCACATGTGTGTGAGTGTGGACATTATTCCAGGGAGTACACACACATGACAGGGTGTGTGTGGATTCCGAGGACAACTTTGGGGAGTTGCTTTTTGCCTCCCACCTTTTGAGGCAGGGTCTCTGTGCTGTGCTGTGTAGTCCAGGCTAGCCGACCTGAAGCTAGTTCTGGGTGGTTCTCCTGTTTGTGCCTCTCATCTCCACACAGGACTGGTAAGATGACAGATGAGCGTACTGTGTCTGGCACGCGCAGGCCACTTGTGCCAGCAGTGCTTTTACTCGCTGTGCCATCTCCTTGCCTCTGAGTTTTTGTTGTTTCATTCGTACGATTTTTGAGGCAGTGTGTGTAGCCCAGGCTAGCCTTGAACTTTTCCCTTCCTTCTAAGTGCTAGGACCCACACTTAGGCTGAGGCTACCATTTGCTAAAACATGAGTTGTCTAGAGTATACACAATGTAACTTCTGTGGGACTTCCTTGAAGCATGATTAGTAAAAACACAGAGAAATTGGGGTTCAACCTGAAGGTCAGAAAAGCAAAATAGCCAGCCACTGGCTCTCACCTCTACCTCAGCCCTAAAATTTCAATCCTGCCTCCAGGAATCTCAGAATGGGACTGTGCCTGAGAACTGTCTCCTCCCGTTTTATAATCCTCTCTAGTGCTGGGATTAAAGGCATGCACCATTCTGTTTCTATGGCAACTAGTGTGACTACTGGGATTAAAGGTGTGTGTCACCACTNCCTGAAGGTCAGAAAAGCAAAATAGCCAGCCACTGGCTCTCACCTCTACCTCAGCCCTAAAATTTCAATCCTGCCTCCAGGAATCTCAGAATGGGACTGTGCCTGAGAACTGTCTCCTCCCGTTTTATAATCCTCTCTAGTGCTGGGATTAAAGGCATGCACCATTCTGTTTCTATGGCAACTAGTGTGACTACTGGGATTAAAGGTGTGTGTCACCACTGCCTGGTCTGTAAGGCTGACCAGCGGGGCTGTTTTACTCTCTGATCTTCAGGCAAGCTTTCTTTATTATAATACAAACAAAATATCACTACAGTCCCTCGGCTCCCCTGAGAATCCTCTTTCGGTCGGTGTCTCTCAGATGTTTCTGCCTCTCAGCTGGACATGCAGGAGCCATTGTACCTACTTGGTGGGAGTGTCCAAGGATTTAACAGCTTTGGGGATGTCCGTCTAAGCCCATGTCAAGTCATGCTGCTGCCTCCAGCATGGTGCTCTGCTGCCCAAGTGAACCCATAGTTTTCCGTTCCTTGAAGAAGCGATAGATTTGCTGCCTCTTGGACACTGCTGAGGAAAAGGTCATGGATCTCCCTAGATTCCAGTTGTCTGTCTGCCTGGGGTCTCTCTCTCCTGACAGTTATACCCTCCCAGCTCTCACCATCTCTTTATGCCAGTGCCTGGAATCCCGTACCATGAAGATGGGGTGGAGTGATGTTTTTCAGTGTTGAACATTTGCTTCTAACTCATGTTTTTTTCCAGAACCCAGAGGCAATTTCATTAGTCTTAAGAGGCACCTTTTAGCCAGGGGCACACACCTTTAATCCCAGCACTCTGGAGGCAGAGGCAGGTGGATCTCTGAGTTGGAGGCCAGCCTGGTCTACAGTGAGTTCCAGGACAGACAGGCTACACAGAGAACCCCTGTTTGGGGTGGGGAGAGGCGAAAGAGGCTCTTTTTAAGCCATCTGTGGTGGAGAGTCAATTCTCTTTTACTTCCATTGATCTGTACTTCGGTGACATCTGTTTGTCTGTCTGGAAATTGTGCCCTTTGATTGGTTGTGGCACCATCTGGGAAAGCTCATAAGGGCTTGCTTGTTTTCCATATCTGTGACGCCCAGCTCAGGGATTTGGGTCAACGTTAAGGAACCTGACATATGGTCACTCTGTCATCTGCTGTTCCATATCTGACAGAGACTTGACAACATGACTTTCTTTTCCTCCGTTCTGCTGTGTCACCTATTCCCTAGGGCAGAGAACACCCTCAGTACTGCCAAGCTAGAAAGAATGGGTCATGAGATCCCAGAAAATAGTGGAAATGAAAATTGTGTCATCTAACATGGCAAGTTTCATTCTTGCCACAGAAATGAGAAGTGCCTAGGGGGAGAGAAAGTGAAAATCGAGTCATAGTTTGTAAGTCTGTTATAACCCTCAAAAAACAAGAGAATGTCTTAAACATCAGAGCCAAGTTTAGTGGCTGGCACAGGCCTTTGATCCCAGCACTCACGAGGCAAAGACAGAGGCATAGTGAGTTCCAAGACAAGTAGGCCTACACATGAGACACTGTCTAGAAATAAATTTAAAAAAATAATAAATCAGTACAAATAAGAGAATTTAGTAAAATAGATGAGAATATAAAAGTTGAGGGTGTTTCCACTTTAGCATGATAATATCTAGATAATACTTATCTCCATGTTCAGTAAAACAAAGTCTCGTTCACAAAAACTGAACACACTTGAGGATTAAGTTAATGGAACGTTACTTAACCCATTTAATGAAAATCATGGAATCTTACTGAGATTCGTAATAATTATTTTGTTAATTTATTAAGTCTCAATTTTCTAAAGCAAAAGTTTATCTACAACTGCAATTCTATCCTAATTAAAGTCCTACAGGAAAAGTAGGGAGAGGTCGCAAAGTGGTCCTAAAGTCTATCTAAAAGTCAAAGCTATAACATAAGCCAGAGAGAGTTTCAGAGGGACTTGAGGAAATACTGCCCTCTGACATCACAAGCATTCCTGCCCCGCTTCCCCGCCCAGACAGGATTTCTCTATAACTTTGGAGCCTGTCCTGTAACTAGCTGTGTAGACCAGGCTGGCCTTGAACTCACAGAGGTCTGCCTGTCTCTGCCTCCTGGATGCTGGGATTAAAGACATGTGCCACAACTGCCAGGCCTTAAATGGCATTCTAAAATGGCTAGTTATGCAGAAGTTAAAATGGTGATTGTTTATAGGCCTCTACAGGAAAATCAGCAGGAAGGAATCTGGCCAAGAAGAAGCCCCAGCTGAGGTGGTAGCTGTTGGTTAAGTGCCTGCCACCCAAGTATAAGAAGTTCAACTCCAGCCAGGTGGTGGTGGCACATGCCTTTAATCCCAGCACTTGGGAGGCAGAGGC
>LOJH01004945.1:0-35181 GCA_001685095.1 Ellobius talpinus
TTGGGAGCATGGGGACCATGGGAGAGGATTGAAGGGGAGGGGAGAGGCAGGGAGAGCAGAAAAAAAAATGTAGAGCTCAATAAAATTAATTTAAAAAAAGAACAGATCAAGTTATTTTCACCAAAAAGAAAAAGCACTACAAAAGTCAAAACTTTCAGGCTATCAGACATTTGATGAAAACAGACCCATTAGAAAAATTTCTGTCCGGAATGTGACCTGCCTGTCCCTCCCCTCCCCAGACCCACATGAGACCCTTCCAGAAGCTGCCCTTCATGCCAGGGTCAACTTATGCATATAACCTCTATGGCTGCCTCTCATCTGGCCTGCAGAAGGTCCTACCTAGAGGAAACTGGGAAATTGGGAGAAAAATGACGTAAAGATGTTGAGCTCTTGGCTGCCCCTTGCGGCGGTGGTGAGTGTTGGCTGTGTTCAATCATCAGTGCCTCTTTTCTGAAGGGCACAGCTGCTGCCAGGTACCCTGGAACCCCAGGATGGCTCTCCTCCAAGGGAACACAGCCAGCTGTCACAGTGCCCTGTGTCCTGGGGATACTCAACTCCTGCCCACACCTCTCTGAGGACTTCTCTATTAATGCTTCTCCCCAGCCTCACCTTTTCTGACCAGAGGGATCATGAGCATTCCTCTCTTGTGTGCATGTTGTGCATGTGTGTGTGTTTTCATGCATGCTCTAATACATATGAGCACATAGGTATGTAGGTGTGCATACACATGTGTGCTTGCATGTGCAGAGCAGAGGTTGATATCTGGTGTCATCTCCCATAGCTCTCCTCTTTATCTATTGAGTCTCTCTATTCAACCTGAAGCTCATCAATTTAGCTAGTCTAGCTATCCAGCTTGTACCAGGGATTGCAGGCAGGCCAGCACACCCATTTAAAGAGGTCCTGGGGACCCAAACTCTGATCCTCACGCTTGCTCAGCCAGTGCTTTACCCACTAAGACATCTCCCCAGCCCCATTTCCCTTCTCTCCAGGACTGGCCGCATCACATTCTCAAGGCAGAAACCAAGTCTGCCCTGGATGCCTGTCCCGCACTCTGTCCTCCAGGCCCCTTTCCTCATTTGGGAGCAAGGCTGCAAATTTGTTCTTCCTTCCGGAGTCCTGTGGTGGTGCATCTAAATGCCACACAGCTCAGTTCACCTTCCTCCTCTCAGGACCTTTTCCGTCCTGACTTAAAACATCGGCCCAGTCTGCAGAAATAAGGCCGAGGCCAACACTCCCGCACGTGAATCGATGTCTACTGTGGAACCTGGCCTGGGCCCAAGTTGAGGGAGCCTCCTGGCAGTGATTGATGATCCAGGGAGCGATGTCTCACTTTACCTTTACCGTGAAGCCGAAGGAAATTCCATTTCTAACACCCTAACAAGAGCAGCACAGCACAGATCAGTTCATCTTTCCTTAAAAGATGGAGAGATATTTACATCTTCTCCATCAGATAAAAAAAACTCCTGATCCTGCCAAGCACACACATGGCAACTGTCATAAAGCAAGGCAGCCGAGGGCTCAGTCACCCTCTTTGGCTTTTCATACCATGGAAGTTTATGTCGCGACTCTCAGTATCGGTCCCATGACCAAATGAATAATGGAAGCAGAAAATAAATAACTCCTGAATCCAGACTCCTTGGTGGCCAGCTAAGAGGCCCTCGGGAGAAAGTGTGAGGCCCTATCAAGCAGCTTCTCAGCAGGGACCAAATGACATTAGCCAATTAGAGAGCGGGACCCGGAGCTACTTTATTCTCAGTGGAGCAAACAGAGAAGAAGGTTTTAATTCCCTGGGAGAGAGAATCTTTCACCCGAGAGCCTCGCATAATTTCTTATTTAGGAAAGATTTAAAGAGATTCGTGCCCGAAGTATTTAATCCAAAACCCTGGAACTATCCCAGCAGTGGGGATGGATTAGGAGACAGTTGACTTCACACATTGAGGTTCCAAAGAGAAAGGGTTATTCTTCGGCAGTGCCAGGGGGACCGCTGAGTGACAGCCTCCCACACCAGCTGAGTGGGGGCATAGATCTTGCTCTCCAACAACCTTCAGGGCTTGCGGCAGCTCCTGGCAGGCCGGCTTCCTGCTTAATGGAGGACTCCCCTGGGTGTGGGGATGCAGAGCACTTCGCAGAAGTAAGCAGGGATCCAGCCTGATCACGCTCAAGGAAACAGCGTTATCATCTCCTTCCCTCTATTGGCCTCGGCGCTTGTATTTTCCGTTCTATTTCACACATTTTTAGGCCACTGGCTAGGAATGCCTGTGCCTGGCAGCAATCCCACAGTCATAAAAAATCCAAGAAGGACTGTTTATTTATAAGAACTCTGCAGTTAGGCTAAGTTCAATAGAATGTTTCGATTGAAAGTGAGCAAGGAGCATTGGGTAATCCATCACCAATTTATATTTTCCATTGGGAGACTAGCATTTATCACTCTGAAAATAACCTCTCGTTTGCTCTCAGTATTTGCCAAGTCAAATGCCCAGAGAGCAAGTGCTGGACAGCCTTGAGGGGAAGTGGATGCAGGAATCAAACCTTGGGATTTTGGAGACGGCAGCCGAGAGTTACTTACTGGAGACAACCCCAGGTCTTGGAAAGAAGGTGATATCTTATGGTCATTCAAAGGCATAAGAATGGGCTCTCAATGCTTGCTGCTAGCTTCAGACAGAAGCAGTTCTGAGAAGATGGTCAACATGTAAGAGACAGAGCCCAAGGCCTAGGGGGCCCCTCCAATAAGTGAGGGAGGAGGGTAACACTCTGGTGGCAGGGCCAGAGAGGGGTCAATATTCAATGTGACTGGCAATGAGCTGGGGAAGTCCTGGAGAAACACCCATAAATAAACAGGGTCACAGACAGCATAGGATGAAAAAAAGAGACACAGAACAATAGCTATGAATTGGTCCAAGAACATAAGCCATTCATTTCCAGCTTGATGGCCCAGTGGATGAGAGTCTGACTTTAGAAATCCCATGAAACAATACACCCCACTGAGACACCAGATAGCTCAATCTTGTCTCTCTCTTTTTTTTCTCATTCATCTCGGGAAAGGTTGACACCTTTTATTTCCTAGGTGTTTCTCTCCTGTCCATTAAGAATCCACTTTATGTCACTGAAGAGGTGCATCTCACCAAGTGGTAGATAGTTACCAACTACTCACAGCAGAATAGAAAACAGCAGCATCACGGCCCGGTTCTACACCCCACACTGGCTGGCATTGGAGAGAACATGTCACAGTATCACAGGAGTTCTCCAGCACACAAATCCTGGCTTCTCTATGCTTCAATCAATAACTGGATGCTTGGAGAAGAGCATCAAGGTTTAAAAGGGTTACAAGAAGAAAAAATTAAAAAAAGCCCAAGAAACAGTTTCAAAGGGGGTTGATGTTTAATGATGGAAGAAAAATTGTTGGAGATTATAACTCAACGATAGAGTGGTTGCTTAGCATGCAGGAGACCTGAGAGTTGCTTCACTGGGGAGGAAGAGACAGAAGGGGAAGAGGAGAGTGAAGAAGAAGAAAAGTAGGAGAAGGAGGAAGAAGCTGGGGGAGGAATCTTACGGTTGGTGGATAAAACTCAGCAACTAGGTGTTGCAGTAGATATTCAGGTAAGTGTGAAGTTGAACATCATATCACCGGTAGTAAACCCCTGCCCTATATAGGGTTCAACCTAGTGCTACCTAATTAAGGGAAATGTAGGAGGTAAAGCAAGAGACAGTTCTCATCGGGCGTGAGGAGGCCAGGCAGCTGCTTGAAGGGGAAGCAAGAAAAAAAATGTCACGACAGAAAAACAGTAATAAGAATGAAAATGACCAGGTTTTCAACATGAGTCAGGTTCTAGTGACGTGAAAAGATAATGACGGAAAAAAACTGGGTTCTTCTCCAATATGTGGGTTAGTTTTCTGTAAAAATAAATAGTCGGTAAATCTCACTGGCATAGCAAAATAGGCATTTATTTTGCGCTCGTGCACACACACGCACACACACACACAGATCTATGGAGGCCTAACTAATGTGTGGTGGTCTCAGTTAGGTAACTTTTGTACTTGGTCAGTTGCCTGGTGCCATTGTGGTTTGCCTGGGGTTTGGTGTGGGCATGGTTGTGGCTTGGCTGGAAGTCTGAGCTGGCCCGGCTCTGCCGTACATGTCCAGAGCTGGTGGGATAACCTCGGCACGTGCTCCCAAGGATGGGCACAGAAATGCCAAAAGGTAAGCCCCATGGCCAAAGTGCTTTTTAAACTTTTGTTACAGCAATCTTCCAACATCCAACTGGAAAGAGAAACTAACAGCCAAGCCCAGGGTCAAAGGGTTTTCCACCCATGGGTGGAAATGGAACAAGCAGTATATGTATCTGTAAGGAACAATCACCAATCCTTGGATTCTGAAACATAATGCAATCAGAAATTAGAAAAAAAGAAAAATAAAAGGAAAGATGTCAAAAGCCGAAACAAGGCTGAATCTGACTTGATTGTCATTTTCATCAGTTAAACCACAGACTCCCTCCCTCCCTCCCTCCCCAGGCAAGAGGGCCTGAGTTCAGATGCAGACCCTGGGACTCTCTGTTGTTTCTCTGCACCTGAGGCATGGTTGGATGCCCTACAATCTTGCTGCAGTCACACGGCCTTCATCCGCCAGGCCTGCTCCACAGTCCTCGCATCCACAGCTGTCCCTTGGTATGAACTGCGCAGCTGTCACCGTCTGAATGTTTGGCCCATTTCCCAGAAATGATTATTCTTTAAGTGTGGAGTAGGGATGCATTATTTTTTAAAAATCAATTAAAGGTCAAGTATGAATAGGAACCAGCGTGAGGACTTGGGATCACGGTGACATGTTGATTGGTGCTAGGGAAATGCTTCAGCACACTTACACAGTTCTGAATACTTAATGATGATAAAGGAGAGAAGGGGGAGAGCCAGGCAGCCTGGCCCGACTCACAGTGAAGCGACAAGCTCCAGGAAAGCCATCCCATCACAGCTACCCGTGAAGAAAACAAAATACCTAGGAATAGATTTACCCAGGAAGCAAGGTAATATCTACAGTGACTCTATTAAATAGCCATGAGATCAATTGAAGGGGACACAGAAACAGAGAAGGACCCCTTGTTTGTGGGATGGAAGCACCAACACCATTAAAGGGTCCTCAGTACCCAAAGCAGTTTCATATCCAACACAATATTTAAACACCCACCATCAAACCGCCAATGATTTAGTTCTCTGTGGAACTAGAAAACACAGTGTTATGATTCATGTGAAGTACAAGTTTCTCTAAATAGCAAAGTAATCTCTAGCAAAGAGGACAAAACCAGAGGTACCATAGTATTGCCTTCAAAAGAGCCTAAAATGTTATAGTAATCAAAACATCAGGCCAGCGGCATAAAACACAGAAACCAGGAGAGCAGAATGAAGTGTCAAGAAAACAGCAGCATATTACCAGCTTCCTTATGCCTGACAAAGGCGCCAAAAACATACACTGGTGAAAAGACATCATTTTTGATGAATGGGGAAGGGAAAATCGTATATCCATATTATATAATGCTGAAACTTGGTCTCCATCTCTCCCCCTATACAGAATTAAGCTCAGTGGTTTGATTGCCTAAGTGTGGAACTGCTGGAAGAAACAATGAGCATAGGCAACAACAACTTATATAAGACTCTAAAAGCACCAAAAAAGGCCAAGACTATTATGTTAAACTCTAAGCAGAAAAGGAACAGGGTAATGAGGTGAGAATCCATAAAAGGTTTTTTTTTAAAGTGCAAGTTAGTCATTGGACAAAGTATTAATATACACAATCCATAAGGAAGTTTGGAATTCAATCACAAAAATACAATTAACCCAATTTTAAAAGGTATAAATCAACACTTTTTGGGCAGCTGCGGGGGTTATTCGCCAGAGCAGGAACAACACAGCTGTGGCTACACCACTGACTAAAATGTTACCCTCTCCCCCAGCAGCCATTAACTACCAATAGTCTCTGAGAGAGTAACGGGGCCTCATGGACTCCACCTTCACCTGGGATGGGATGTTGAAGAGTCTCATTTTGTGCAGGTCTCATGCAGAAAAAGCACATGAGTGGATTCCTGAGTACAACAGTCATGTCAGACCCGGAAGGTTTGGCAGGATTCCTCCCCAATCTCTGGTTCTCACACTCTTTCCGCCTTGTCTTCTGGATGTCCTCCGAGCCGTGGAGGAGATACTGCGGATGTGCCATTTAGAGATGCACACTCTACATCAGTTCACTTCCTGTACTCTGGCCTGTTATGGTTTTCAGTATTGACTGACTTTCTAATGAAGACTGACCATAGTACTAACCTATGGATCTAAACATGAGTATTAATGAAGACCCTAAGAGGGATGCATGGATCGCCCTGGGAGGGGGAAATAGATGAGATCTCCTGGGTAAGCTGGGGGCAGGGGTTGGAGAGGAGGGAATGGGGACTGGGAACAAGAGGGAACAGGATGCTGGAGTTGGGGGAAGGGCAGAGTGGGAGAGCAATGAAAGAGCTATTTTGATAGAGGGAGCCATTATGGGGTTAGGGAGAAACCTGGTGCTAGGGAAACTCCCAGGAATCCACGAGACCCCAGCTAAGAATCTCAACAATAGTGGAGAGGATGCCTGAAGTGGCCTTCCTCTCTAATCAGATTGGTGACCACCCTAATTGTCATCATAGAACCTTCATCTAGTAACTCACGGAAGTAGATGCAGAAATCCACAGCCAAGCAACAGGCTGAGCTTTGGGAGTCTGTAGTATGACTATTAAAAACCCAGAGATAGATAATGGGGTTCAAGCTGAAAGATCAGAGAAGCAAAGTAGCCAACCACTAGAGAGCTCTTCCCTCTGAACTCTTCAGACTGAAAAAAGAGCGAGTTCCTGTCTCATCCTTTCTTACATTCCTCTCTAGTGCTGGGATTAAAGGCATGCATCACCCACTGCCCAGACTCTATGGCTAACTAGTGTGGCTGCTGGAATTAAAGGTGTGTGCCACTACTGCCTGGCCTGTACGGCTGACTAGTGTGACTATCTTTGCATTCTGATCTTCAAGCAAGCTTTATTTACTAAACACAGATAAAATACCACTATAGGAGTCCAGTCAAAGAGAGGGAAGAGGAATTATATGAGCAATGGCAGTCAAGATCATGATGGGAAAACCCACAGAGACAGCTGACCCGAGGTTGTGGGAGCTCATGAACTCTAGACCAACAGCTGAGGAGTCTACTTATGACCTAACTATACCCTCTACATATGAGTGAGTTGTGTGGCTTGGTCTGTTTGAGGGGCACCTGGCAGTGGGACCAGGATCTATCCCTGGTACACAGCTGGCTTTTTGGAACCTATTCCCTATGGTGGGATGCCTTGCTCGGCCTTGATGCGGGTATAGGGAGAGGAGAGGGCATGGTCCTGCCTTACCTTAATGTGCCAGGCTTTGTTGATTCCCCAGGTGAGGCCTTACCCTTTCTGAGGAGAAGATGGTGGGTGGGTTAGGGACAAGGGAGGAGAGTGGAGGAGGGAGAGAGGGAGAACTGGAGTTGGTATATAAAATGAATAAAAAATTTAAAGTAGAAAAAGGAACATTGAAAACAAAAACACTAAAAAGATTAAAAAATAAACATAAGTATTAAGAAGGTATTCTGATATGATCCTTTATAAAAACAATAGTAGTGGATCCCTCTTTAGGGCCTAGGGACTTTCCGAGGCACAGACAGATTCTTGGCCAGGATTACAGAGTCAGGTCTCCATCCCCTCCCATGGAATCAACTTCAATTCAATCTGAAAGCTGTTGGATACCCCCTTAACACTCATGCCATTATTGAATCAGAAGTCCCATCTTGCCTGCCTAGCACCTTGCCACTATACAGCTCAGGATTCACACTGGATAAGACTGTTGATAACCTTTCTTTCCCAACGGCCCACGTAGCCCGAAGGCTAGCCACCAGGGACGGAGCTTCCAACTCAGTTCCAACTTGAGTTCTCTCTTCCTTTGTGCCATGCGGCCAAAGTGTGTGATTTCTTCAGCATTAGAGTCTAACCATGAGTTCTGCTGGGAAGCTAAGAACAAAGGCGATAGGTTGCTTTATTTTAAGTCCCTCTGGGACATCCACACCCTTAAGGTGGGACCTCACACCTGGCATTAGGATTTTCATCTTAATAGCTATGGTTTCTAGGAGCAGCACCCATGTATGTAGGGTGCCTCCTTTCAAATTCATTTTTGTTAAGAAATCATATTTCAATTACTTTATAAAGTAGTAAGCTTCCATATGACTTGTCATACATGTTTAGTTTTGGCTAGCCCCTTCTTCCAACCTCCTCTCTCCCCTATCCTCCTCCACTATCCCCCTCTGCTTTCATATCACGTGTCTTCTAGCATCTTCTCCCATCCCCATTTAAGGCCTCTTTCCATCCCCAAATTAGGAATACTTTATGGCTTCCTGGCCTCCAAATACACTCCAGACTATACGCACAACTTTAAAAATCCAAAGCTAGGATTCACATCTGAGAGAGAACATGTGGCTTTTGTCTCTCCAGGCCTGGGTACCTCACTTGGCATGGTTTCCAATTCCATTATTGTTCCTGCAAAGTTCATCAATTCATTTTCCTCTACAGCTAAGCTGAATTGCACTGTTCATATATGACTTATCTTCATCACCCATTCCCCCATTGCTGAACATCTAGACTCGCTCCATAACCCTCACACTATGAATACAGAGGCAAAGAATATGGATATGCAGATATCGCTACGCTAGGGTTAAAAAGTCACTGTGTATACACCTAGAAGGATATAGTGACTTTTTAAGAAATCACTGTACTAATTTCCACAGGACCTGTACCAGATTACACTCCCAACAGCATCAGCTACAGACTCCTCTTCCCCTGCTTCCCTGCCAGCCTTTATCATTTGTTTTCTTGATAGTAGCCATTCTGATCAGGGTAACATGAAATCCTAAAATAATTTCATTTGCATTTCTCTGGTGGTTAGAAACATTGCACACATTTTAAAGTATTTATTAGCCCTTGTGTTTCTTCTTTCGAAAACTTTGTTCAGTCCCATAGACTATTTCTTAGGCAGGCTCTCTTCTTTATGTTCAGGTCTTTAGCATTCTGTATATTCTAGATTTATCTATCTTAATCCTCTACCAGATGTAGCTGGCAAAATTTTCCTCCCATTCTGTAGGTTGGGTTCTTTTTCCTGCATTAACAGTTTATTTTGGAGCACAGAAACTGTGTCATGTCTTGAATTCTTACTTATCAGTTATCAATTGCTGCAGGGTTACTCACAAACCTTCACCTGTGTCTGTGTCTTGAAGCATGCTCTCTACTTTATCCTCTGGCAGTTTCAGAGTCTCAGCCCTAACGCTGAAGTCTTTGGTCAGTTTGTAATTGACTTCTGAGAAGGGTGAGAGATGGGGATCGAGTTTCATCCTTCTACATACACACACACACACACACACACACACACACACACACGAACATCCTGTTTCCATAGCTACAGTTGCTGAAGGCGCTGTCTTTTCTCTGGTGCGCATTTTTGGCTTCTTTGATAAGAAATTTGGTGACTGCAGTTGCCTGACCATCTCCGGCTCCTCTATTATTCGATACACTCTTTGAAAAGCAAATTTTAAGCAGCCAAAGATTCCCAAAAATAAGCTCTACTTTATTAGTCATTAGGAAAAGGCAGGTCCAAAGCACACAAAATATCCTCCCATCGCATTGAGGTGATTTATCGAATGGTAAAAGTTGAAAAAGGCTGGCAAAAATGTAGAAAAGGGGTATCTATAGATACTGTTAATGAAACTGAAAATTAATATAGGCATTATAGAGAATAGTGTAGAGGTTCCTTAAGAAATGAAAAACAGGAATGGAGAAATGGTTCAGTGGTTGAGAATACTGACTGCTCTTCCAGAAACCCAGGTTCTGTTCCCAACACCCACATGGTGGCTGACACACAGGCATCTGTAGGTCCAGTTCTAGGAGATCCAACACCTGCCTCCGGCCCTCCTGTGCACCAAGTGCACATGTGGTACACAGACATATATGCAGGTAAAACACCCAAAGTATTTAAAAATCATAAAAATTTTAAAATACAAGAAAAATGAGAAACAGAACTATTATATTATCCAGCAATCTGATTTCTGGAAACATGCGCAGAGGAAGACAGAACCGTGATCCTGTAGACCCATGTTTGCAGCTGCGCTGCTGTCAATGTTAAGACATGTAAACACCTAGATGTCAGTCAACCGATGAACTGATAAAGAAAGCATGAGCTAAACAGAAATATAAGTTTATCAGTGGTGGAAAAGGATGTTCTACCGCTTTCAGAAAAATGGCTGGAACTGAAGACGTTATTCCAAATGAAATGTGTTAGGTGAGGAAAGGCACATCTAATGTTCTCTCGTGTGTAAATTTTTTTAAGGATAATTAGAATGTCTTGCTCTGATTGCTACGGGCTGGAAAAGACAGGGAAGCGAGGGACTAGGGGACGTTGAAGACCAGGTACCAAATATAATTATATGGAAACCATTTGCTCAAATGTTTCACAGAAGAGAGGGATGAACTATCCTGATTTGACCAATACACATTGCATATATTCACTGAAATATCACACTGCACCCTTCAAATTGTTATGACTACTACATGTTAAGCATTAATAAATATTTAAGGAGACAGAAACCTTAGCTGTTCTGATTTGATCAGTATATGCTGTATAAACATATTAAATTACCACAGTATAACCCACAAATTTGTATCATTCAAAATTTTTAAAAATTCACAAGAAAGATATGTCAACAAAACATTGTATGTACTGGTTATTTATAGCTAGTGAAATAAAGAAATGATTGAATGCAAAAAAATTCATAATTCATAATTTAACTTAGAAACCTAGACAATCATACCAAGATACTGGAGAAGAATCTTTAATAAGCCAAGTGTCTTAATTTTTGTTGTGATAAGAACAAAAATATTTTGGTAGTAATTTATGTTTAAGTATATGAGTAAAGATGTAAGATGTCATTTAAATTTAGACATTAATTTAAAACCAAAGTAGAGGAGAATAAACGCCTTGGTACATGCCATAAACTAAATACTGGCATAAACTAAAGACAACGAGAAAGTCTTAAAAGCACCCGTGTGTCAAAGCTCGCTGCCTCCAGTGACTCCTCACAGAGCTAGTGGTCTTCCAAGGGCCCCTCTTCTGCCCGGGAGGTGGTTGGAGGAGTCACTTCTACTACACTCTGATAGCTCAGATCCCAAACTGTATTCCCCTGGACTAACGTCAACACAAACTGACAAACGTATGAATATTCCACTCGAAAGACAAAGCTCTTCAAATGAGATATCTTCAACCCAATCCTGCGCTGTTTGCCAGAAGCACAGCATAACAATAAAGGTACAAAGTGGTCAAAAGTAAAAGGACACAAAAAAAGGTTTAGCATGATATGCATGCTCCAAAAGACAAGAATATCTATACTATCACCAGACAAAGAAGACTCCAAGGACTGACAGGTTGTTAAGGAAAGGGAAGCAGGGGGAGGAAACTGGAGAGATGGTTCAGATGTTAGGAGCACATCTGTGCAGTCTTGGGGATGGGAGTGCAGATCCCAGCCCCACATAGCGAGCAAGGTGACTATCCTAACACTCACCTGAAATCACAGCTCTGAGGTGGGCAGAAACAGGAGGGGCCTGGGGTTTGCTGGTGTCCAGGCTAATGGAGAAAATGTAAACCTTGGGTTCAGGGAGAGACCCTGCCTCAAAGGAATAAGCAGACAGTGATAGAGGATGACTCCCAACACTACTCACAAGTGCACAGGCATGCACACACATGCACACACACACACCTGCATACACTCACACAGACCCACACTCACACCAATAAACAAGTAGATAAATCTTTTTCAAAGGTAGAAATAATAACATGCAACCCACCATAGAGAATTTGCAACTGCAAATCTCCATGTACCAAACATCAGTAATTCAGAACACATGTAGCAAATGTCAATCATGACTACAGTACAATATTTTGGAGTATGTTTTTAAAATATGTGCAAAAATGAAAACAAAGGAATTCACAGCAATACAATATGGCTGAATGAGTAAATAGAAATCATGCTTTTATTCATGTATTTATTTTGAGGGGTACTAAGAAATGAACTCAGGGCCTTGCACATGCTAAGCACACACTCCACGCTGAGCTAGCCATAGTCTCTAAGTAGTTTCTTTTTAACCAACTCAGCTTTCTGAATTTGTTTTGCCATGGGCAATTTTCTTTGTTTTATTTCTGGCCTAGCACATGTTAAAGCTAGGCATGCTAACTTTGGTTGTATTTTAACAACATGGGCATTCAGAGGACCTCGCTCACTCCCAGAAGAACAAGCCCATCACAATAGTTACTGTTAAAATTTTCCATGCCTGTTATTACTACGGGACTGATCTGTGTTTTCCACTATGCTATAAGAGCAGTTAGAGGGGAGAACCATGCCAGTTTTCATTCAGACATATATGTCTGGAGCCCCAAATCAACACCAGTTCAAATGGAAAATGTCCACTCTAACAAGGTTATCAGGAGTTGACAGTCAAAAAAAATACACAAATAAATTAATATGTCCTAAGCAATGCAATGTGCAATGTCCTAAGCAATGCAATGTGCAATGTCCTAAGCAATGCAGTGTGCAATGTCCTAAGCAATGCAATGTGCAATGTCCTAAGCAATGCAATGTGCAATGTCCTAAGCAATGCAATGTGTATGAACGCAGACGAGAGGATTGGCTATGTCTTGCCAAGACGGTGAACATCTGGGCATATCTTTCTTATAAACCCTGAGTCCCATGGAGAGGAGATTTCCACAAGTTCAAAAAGACCTTTTGCCCTTTGAAGACACCATAGTTCTAAGACAGCAGGTTACCTCATTTCACCATCTATGAGCACAGGTTTGGGGGTGAGTCTGGACTTGGAAATTTAGTTCCCATGTCCTGTGTGCTTCTGGGGAAATTGTTTAATCTCTCAGCTCCGTGTTTCTCTACTAAAGAAAAGTCAGAACTTCTCAGTGGCTCATGAGTGTTCAATGAAATGATCTGGGCCAGCTGTTTAGATGAAGCTTGGTCTTTCTTGGCGATTACGGCATAGAGGGTCATGCTTACCACCTAGTCGGTGTCAAATGAATTAATAAGTCCATGTACCAGAGATTCACAGTCACGTTTTCTGAGCTTTGATTCTCATTACCCTTCCCCCTTGTAGGGGGTTCTTTTAAACTTCTTGGGGGTTCTGTATTGTGGAATATTTGTTTAACTAGGTAAATACATGCTATATTTGTTTATACTTCATTTGTTTAATTCTGTAAAGATGTATTGCTGTTTCACCTTGCCTGCCTAAGGCAGCTGATTGGTCTAATAAAAAGCTGAATGGCCAATAACTAGGTGGAAGAGTGACAGGTAGGGCTGGTGGGTAGACAGAATTAATAGGAGAGAACAAGAAGAGAATAAAGAGAAGAGAGAGAATGAGGGAGAAAGCAGGGCATGCCTGAGGCCAGAAGCCAGCCACCAGATAGACAGACACAGAAAAGTAGGGCATACAGAAAGAAATGCAAAAATCCCCAAGACAAAATGTAGATAAAGAGAAACAGATTCAAATAAGAGCTCAGATAAGGCTGAGCATTCATAACTAATAATAAGTTTCTATGTCATGATTTGGGAACTAGCAGGAAAGCCTGCTAAAGTTCTGCCTTTAATATCCTCCCTCTGCCCCCGTAAACAATAAAAGATACAGAAGGTGTGATCTTTGTATAATGTCTCAGGGTGAGAGCCATGCAATGAATACACCTCACTGTCCAAGTCCTAGACCGAAATATTCTAACAATTTTTCAATTCTGCTTCATAAACCCCTTCTGGAAACCGGCCATTGCATTTCACAGGTTCAAATTCTCATTTGGGTAGGGAAAAAAATGCCACAGTGCACGGGATCACTGCCATCATCCACTAGTTCAGGGAAGTTTCCGTGACAGAGGAAAGAGAAGTGTGTGTGGAGAACAAACAGTGGAACTGGTGGATGGATGGAATTATTTCTAGCTAAAACTAAATGCTCCGTATAAAATGAGATGTCATTAAAGCCTACAGGACAGGCAACACAGAATGGCAGGGTACAGGGTCATGTGAGTGTTACTGTCTCTGTTCTTTGTTGATGTCACTGATCTCTCCAAAGCAGAATTGCTTCTATGGAGCAGTTGGTGAGATGGTAATGGTTTCTCCAAGCATTGGGAAAATGTCCTCTTAAAGTCCTTCATTGACACATAATGGTACCACAGTATGGGCAGCTGGATTTCCCTTTACATGGACAAGGAATGGTTAGATTATGGCTAATTGAGAAATCATAATTAGATCTTCACCTTATGACATTTCAACATCCTAAACCTTCCGTAGTCACTGAAGGTTTAATCAGCTTTTGTAGACACTGCTTCTATTCTGGAATTCTAGTTCATGATTGATTAATTGCTTTGCTGATTGATTGATTGATTAATTGATTTAGTGGGGGTATACGGATACAACAGACATTTAGAGGTTATAGGAAAACCTGTGGGAATTGGTTCTCTCCCTCCTCTAACTGGGTCCCAGGGATTGAGCCCAGATACAGAGTTGCTGGCAAGGCAAACTCCTTTACCACTGAACCATTTTGCCAGTCCAAGGGGGCAGTATTATAAAAGCACAAAGCTTAGCAATTGGATTAACATGATTCAAACATGCTGCTACCACCATAGCACATTTGCCTACACAAGCTCAAATTATCTCAATACCTTTGAAAGATTCTTACAGGTTCTATTCAGAGTGCTTACTGTACTTGGGTTCAGACCCCTCTTCAACACCGCAAATATCTGTGTGTGCAAGTGCATCCATTCATACTTCAGTACCAAAAATTCTTAACAAGATTATTGCAAAAAAAAGACAAAATGTGTACTGCATGACTCTTTCCTTTGCCCACTTCCGCTACTGCAAAACGGTAGCCTGTGGCAAACTCCTCCCCACTGCATCCACAAACACCATTAAACACTTGTTCCAGGGCATACACGGTGAATTTCGGAAGGACCCAAAGAAGGTCTCACATTTATTTACAGAATATCCAGCATGCTCCCAACACTCAGGAGGCAGAGGCAGGCAGATCTCTGAGAGTTTGAGGCCAGCCTGGGCTACAAGAGCTAGTTTCAGAACAGACTCCAAAGCTACAGAGAAACCCTGTCTCGAAAAACAAACAAACAAAAAACAAACAAACAGAAAAATAGCCAGCATGCTACCACGTGCCTAGGGACGTTTTATTTCCGTCTCTTGTAGCACCGCTATCTGTGGAATGGCCCCAGATCACATGCAACAGGACTCCAGGAGGAAGGACAGTCTCTCCATTGATTCTATATTCTTGTCACTGTTCATGGCCAATGTCTTGCAGTTTTTACTAACACAGCTGACCAATGGCCTTGCACACTTACCATAGTGCTTAGATATGATTTCAGTTAGGTCTGGGCTAGAGACAAATCGGAGGGAAAAATCCAGCGGGCTTGGCTCAGAATGGCCCTTCCTGTCTAGTGACTCAGTTTTTGTGACTTGGCCAAGATTATTTTCTTTCTCTCAATCTGCTTCTCTTGCATTAGTCTGAATTGCGTCCTGGGGGAGATAGAGGTGGGAGGGTGCAACTCCGGCCTTCATATGCTTACTTGCCGCAAGTGCTGGAGCCCAAGGGTGGGACAGCTGCGCCTGCCTAGTTCATTCATGATAATTATCACCAACAACTTTTTGTTTTAAAATTAGGCTCCAAAGAGACTATTTTAATGAGTTGTTTGGGGTTGCAGTGGTGGTCTGAAGGTATTTAAAATACCTCTTGTGGGAAGAACAATTGTTTCTAAGACCCAAAATAGACAAATTGCACTGGCCTACTTTATATATCAAGTTCGAACAAGGCACCAACAATAAAAAAAACCAAATTCCTAGTTTTCTTGCCATCTTAACCAGAAATAAGAAAATGTTGAAGTTTGCCTGGCAGTTTTCTGTGTCTACTTTCTTGAACTGTAGCCTAGGGCAGCTGGCACCCAGGGTAGCTCTGAATTTTCTCCGCATACATCCCCAGCCAAAAAAAGAGGGGGAGGGGGACTGCAAATATTCTTTGTGCTCATAGCTAATAAATTTACCACGGGGGGGGGAGAAGTGTATCTTTGTGGATAGGATCAATGGTCTCCCTAATGAAAAGCACATTGCACCGCCTGCCCCTAACGAGATTCTTGGGAGAGCTGGGAGCGAGCCGCAAGCCCGAGATCTGTGCCGCTGCGTGCAAAACTAACTGCTTCCAGGTGCCCAAGGATATGGCTTGAGCTAGGCTAGTGTTGTTTTCAATCTTGTGCCGAGCTGTCTTTGTTCCGCTGAGTGTAAAGTTTCCCCTCATGGCCCATTTTATGGCTGCGGGTTTCTGGGTTGCCTAACACCCAATACAAGAGCACCAAAAGGGCTTCGGTTTTATTGTTTTGTTGTGTTTTATTGACTACATGTTTTATACAGCTGATGGCTTGCTGGGAAGAGCGGCAGTAACAGCTCACTTACACCACTCCAGGTTCTCCTCTTCTCAAGCGCCCAGTGGACTTTTAATGCATCCACATGAAGATGTTTAAAAAAAAAAAAAAGAATACACAGAGGAGGAGCAGAGGCCCTTGGTAAAAGTGTCAAAGCTGGAGACTGCTCCTTCCAAGAAGGCCAAGGGCTTTCCAAAAGAGTAGAGGCTTGTTCCTGCTGTGGGCATGGAAGCAACGCCCCGCCCCTTCGCCCCCACACCCCTACTCCCACTCCTCACTGGTCTCTTCCTATTTGGAGTGAAGCCAAGGCATGGTTCTTTTCATTTGCACACCAGGCCTTCAGGAGAGTGCTTCATTTTGCAGCAAGTCTGAAGTAATCATCCAGCCTTCCAGTTTAATGACTGACCGCTCGGTAAATACGTCATCCGCACCATTCCCCTGCACCTCAGCAAAGACGTCATCTCCTCCACTCCCCGGGATCTGATCTTGCAGTCCTCCGTCCTCAGGACTTTCCCAAGTCACTTGTCAGAAAACATAGAAGCTTGAGCTTTAGAATTAAAGAGACCATAGAACAAATCCCAGTTCCGGTCTCTCCTTGGCACTCTGAACGAGTTCTTTACTTTATCTAAGCTTCAGTTTTCCCACCGGTAACTTGTCGATGAAGGCGAGGGCTGTGGAGATGCTGTGAACCGTTACAAGATCATCACAAAACATTATAGCTGGCCTGAATGCACACCAGTTAGTAGCATGCTACATTTGTTTACATATTGTCCTGATTAGGCTCCTATTGTGATAACACTGTGACCAAAGACGACCTGGGAGGAAGCGTTCATTTCAGCTTACCATGTAGAGTTCATCATGAAGGCAAGTCAAGGTGGAAACTTGAGGCAGGCATCTGGAGGTAGGAATCAAAGCAGAGGCCATAAGGGAGCATTGCTTACTAGCTTGCTCCCCATACCCTGCTTGGCCTGCCTTCTGCACAACCCAGGCTCATTGACCCAGGTGTGGTTTCACCCAGGATGCTCTGGGCCCTCCCACATCAATCATTAATCAAGAAAATGCCCAGAGACTTGCCTACAGGCCACATCATAGGGTAGCATCTTCTCTATTGAGATTCCTTCTTCCCAGATTACTCCAGCTGGCGTAAAGTTGACAAAAAAAAATTTAAAAATGGAAAGCTCACCAGCACACAGAGTTATTAAAGCAACCCTTCAATGTTTGCTTTTTGCTTATTGTCATTTTTATTAGCATAGGCAAATTGTACAAAATAATGAGTCCATGATATTATTGCCATTTGTTAGACTGGAAATGAATCAATAGTTTTACAATGTGTTCATGCTGTTTGATGTTTCACTGGTCATAATATCCTACTGAATGGAGGTATCATAATGTTTTAGCCATTTCTTCATTATACAACATTTAAAATTCCCTTCAATCTACATAAATAATGCTGTACCATGCATGTTTGTGCATAAGCTTATCCACATTAATGACTAACCCTTTAGACAGATAGTTCAATGCGGGCCTACAGTGTCAAAGCTGCAAGTCTTGACTCAATACCTATTCCTGAACTGTTTCCTGAGAAACTTATCCTGACATTTTGCAAAAGTGCTAACATCATTAAGTCAACAGAAATGGAAAGTCCCAATTTGGCTTTTTTTGTGAAAAAATTATATTTGAGCACAAAGGCCAACCCCTCTACACTGCAAGAGAAATAAAAAAATAGCTGTATGGGTGATGCAGTCCAAACCAGCCTGCAAATAGGTGAGAGACTTGCCTCCAGGCTATGGCCCCACCCCTACCACCCATTGGACTCTGTCCCTCCAAGAACCAATCTGCCACCCAACCCCATGCACCTGAACATCATCCCCATGGCCAGCCCTCCCCTTGCAACCCCGGAAGACTACATAGGCACAGGAGCAAACCACAACAGTTGGAAGAATAGGCACAGGCACAAGTCACACCAGCTGGAAGAAAGGAGGAATAAACGCCAGTGTAGAATGCATTCAACAACTAAAAGAACAATATGGCACCACCAGAACCCAGTGATCCTACAACAACAGCAAGGCCTGAACATTCCAATGCAGCTGAAACACAAGGAAATGAACTTAAAAACTACTTTATGAAGATGATAGAGGCTCTGAAAGAAGAAATGAAAAATTCCCTTGAAGAAGCTGAGAAAAAAAAAAACAAACAAAAAATTGGAAGAAATCTATTGGAAGAACCCCCTAAAGAAAGCAAAGAAATCCAAGAAAAAACAATCAAACAGGCAAAGAAAATGGCTCAAGACTTGAAAACTGAAATAGAAACAATAAAAAAATACAAACTGAGAGAATTCTGGAAATGGAAAATCTGGGAAAGCAAAAAGGAACTACAGACACAAGCATCACCAACAGGATACAAGGGATGGAAGAGAGAATCTCAGGCATTGAAGGTAGGACAGAGGAAAGAGATTTATCAATCAAAGAAAATGTTAAATCCAATAAATTCCTAACACAAAATGTCCAAGACATCTGGGACACCATGAAAAGACCAAACCAAACAATAATAGGGATGGAAGAAGGAGAAGAATGCCAGCTCAAGGCACAGAAAACATATTTGACAAAGTCACAGATAGAAGAAAAGAAGGAGGAGAAGGAGGAGAAGGAGGAGGAGGAGGAGGAGGAGGAGGAGGAGAATTTTCCAAACCTAAAGAAGGACATGCCTATAAAGGTACAGAAGCTTATAGAACAACATATAGGCTGTACCAGCAAAATAATCCCCTTGCTACATAATAATCAAAACATTAAACATACAGAATAAAGAATTTTAAGAGTTGAAAAGGAAAAAGGCCAAGTAATATATGAAAGCAGATCTATCAAAATTACACCCAATTTCCTCAACGGAGACTCTAAAAGCTAGAAGGTCCTAGACAGACATTTTACAGACACTAATGGATTATGGATGATAGCCCAGACTACTATACCTAGCAAAAATTTTAATCAACAAAGATGGAGAAAACAAGATATTTCACAACAGAACCTGATTTAAACAATGTCTCTCCACAAATCTAGCACTACAGAAAGTACTAGAAGGAAAACTACGACCTAAGGAACTCAGTTATATCTACAAAAACCCAGACAATAGATAATCTCACAACAGCAAAAACGAAAGAAAGGAAACACACACACTACCATCACCACCACCAAAACCAAAATATAACAGGAATTAACACTTATTGGTCAATAACATCTCTTAATATCAATGGATTTAATTCACCAATAAAAAGTACAGGCTAACAGAATGGATACAAAAACAGGATTCATCCTTCTGATGCATACAAGAAACACCTCAACTGCAAAAACAGACATTACCTTGGAGTAAAGGGTTGGGAAAAGATTTTCCAATCAAATGGACATAAGAAACAAGCTGGTGTAGTTATCCTAATATCTAACAAAATAGACTTCAAACTAAACTTAATCAAGAGAGATGGAGGACATTTCATATTCATCAAAGGAAAAATTCATCAAAATGAAGTCTCAATTCTGAACATCTATGTCCCAAATACAAAGGTACCCGTATTTGTTAAAAAAAATTACTAGAGCTTAAATCACACATCAAACCCCACACAGTAAGAGTGGGAGATTTCAACACACCACACTGAACAATGGACAGGTCTGCCAGACAGAAATTTAACAGAGAAACAAGAGCACTTTGAGTCATGGATGTTATGACTCAGATGGACTAGTAGATATCTATAGAGCATTTCACCCAAGAACAAAAGAATATCCCTTCTTCTTAGCACCTCATGGAACTTTTCTAAAATTGACCACATCCTTGGTCATAAAACAAACCTCAACAGATACAAAAACATTGACATAACCCCCTGTATCTTATTGGACCTCCATGGGTTAAAGTTAGAGCCTAACAAAAACACAAACTATAAAAACCCTACAAACTCATGGAAACTGAAGAACTCTCAATTGAACCACCACGGGGTCAGGGAAGAAATGAATAAAGAAATTAAAGACTTCCAGAATTCAATGAAAATGAATGCACTACAGATTCAAGCTTATGGGACAATGAAAGCAGTGCTAAGAGAAAAGCTTACTGCACTGAGTGCCTACATAAAGAATTTGGAGAAATCTTACCTGAGCAACTTAACAGCATTCATGAAAGCTCCAGAACAAAAAGAAGTAAACTCACCCAGGAGGAGTAGATGGCAGGAAATAATTGAACTCAGAGCTGAAATCAATAAAATTGAAACAAAGAACAATACAAAGAATCAATGAAATAAAGAGCTGGCTCTTTGACAAAATCAACAAAATAGACAAACCCTCATCCAAACTAACCAAAAGCCAGAGAAATAACATTTAAATTAACAAAATCAGAAACAAAAAGGTGGACATAACAACAGACTCTGAGGAAATACAGAGAATCATTAGGTTATACTTCAAAACCTGTACTCCACAAAATTGGAAAATCTAAAAGAAATGGGCAACTTTCTTTATAGGTACCACATATCAAAATTAAATGAAGACCAGATAAACAATTTAAATAGACCTATATAACCCCTAAGGAAATAGAACAAGTCATTAAAAACCTTCCAACCAAAAAAAAACCCCAGGGGCCAGATGTTTGCAGCACAGAATTCTATCAGAATTTCAAAGAAGAGCTAATACCAATACTCCTCAAATTGTTCTGCACAACAGAAACAGAAGGAATATTGACAAATTCTTTTTATGAGGCCACAGTTAACCTGATACCCAAACCAAAGATGCAACAAAGAAAGAGAATTACAGACCATTTTCCCTCATGAACACTGATGCAAAAATACTCAATAAAATACTAGCAAACCAAATTCAAGAACAAATAAAAAAATCATCCATCATGATCAAGCAGGCTTCATCCCAGAGATGCAGGGATGGGTAAACATACAAAAATGGGTCAACGTAATCCACCATATAAACAAACTAAAAAAAAACCCATAAGATGATTTCATTAGATGCTGAAAAAGCCTTTGACAAAATCCAACACTCCTTCATGATAAAGGTCTTGGAGAGAACGGGGATACAAGGAACATACCTAAACATAAGGAAGGCAATATATAGGAAGCTGAAATCCAACATCAAACTAAGTGGAGAGAAACTCAAAGCAATCCCACTAAGACCAGGGAAAAGACAAGGCCATCTACTCTCTCCATATCTATTCAATATAGTACTCAAAGTTCTAGCTAGAGCAGTAAGGGAGAAGATTAAGGGGATAGAAATTGGAAAGGAAAAAGTCAAACTTTTGCTATTTGCAGATGAGAAGATAGTGGATATAAGGGACCCCAAAAATTCTACCAGGGAACTCTCACAACTGGTAAACACCTTCAGTAATGCAACTGGAAACAAAATTAACTAAAAAAATCCGTAGCCTTCCTATATACAAATGATAAACAGGCTGAGAAAGAAATCAGAGAAACAAGACTGTTGGGGAATATCACTTTAAGGTGTGTGGCTTCTGTTTCTGCTGCAGTTTATTAACTGGGAAGCTGGGCTTCTATGCCTGTCTAAAACACCTGATGGCCCTAATAAAGAGCTCAACAGTCAGCAGGGAGGCCGGAGCTAGGATAGGCAGGGCTCGCAGGATAAATGGAAGGAGGAATGAGAAAAAGAGGGAGAAAGGAGCCAGAGAACAAGGAGAGGAGGACATCGGGGGCCAGCCACCAGCTACACAGCAAGCCATGGAGAAAGAAGTAAAGAAATAGAGAAAGATAAAAGCCCAGAGTCAGAGGCAAAAGGTAGTCAGGATAACTTAAGTTAGTCAAAGCTGGCAAGACACAAGCTCAGCTAAGGCTGGGCATTCATAACTAAGAATAAATCTTGGTTTTTGATTTATCTGAGAAGTGAGTGGTGGGCCCCCCAAAGAATCCAAAGAGCATAACATCATATTACAACATTTTGGCATTCCAACATGGGCCCAAATTTCCATGTATGGCCTGAGAAAGCTGGGGGGGGGGAGGATGTGACTCCTTCAAGAGTTTATGCCTACTGGTGAGCCCTTAAACAGCCAGTATGTTAAGTAGGAACTAAAAATAAATAAATAAATAAATAAGTATATAAATAAATAAATAAATAGATAAAGTGAAAAAGTCTGCTGTAGCAGAAGCAAGCAACACAAGCAGTAAGCATCCGCATTTTAGAACTGTAGGAAGGTTCCTGGTCACTCACCTCCAACTGGGCTTTGGGCTTGGCTTCCACGGCTGACCGGACCCGAGAGTGGGCAGAGCCAGCTGATAGAGCACGTGGAAGATCCACAGGTAACTTAATAGTCTAAAGTTTGCTCATGTGATCAAAAAGGCTAAAAGACATGCAATAAAATAGGTCCAGATGGGAAAAAAAAAACCCTACAAACAGGTTTCAGTGGGTTTTACAATGTGTGTAGCCTTAAGAAAGGAAGAAAATGAGTATGCAGTCATACAAAGAAAGAGATAAATTAAAAATAAAGTCTTTAAAGAGGCGGTAAAAGTAACGAAAAGGGGAAAAGCCATGTACAGATGGGAAACACACCGGGAATCTGGTTCCTGAATAGTGTTGTGTTGGTTTTGAATTTTGTGGCTGCTTAAAAGCAAAGGACGGCTGCTAAGAGACCAGAAATTGAAAGAGGGACTGACTGGAGAAATAAACCCAGCATAGACACTTTAGTCACACCTTAACCTTTAAAAAGTCAAAAAAATGTATCTCAAATGGAACTAAAAACTGCTTGGGAGAAGCAATTATACTTCTGTTTCCACAGGAAACAGAGGCTGTAGATTCATTTCAGGTTGATATGGATCTGCTTGATCAAGGGAGGCCACCTGAAACTTGATAGGTGATATCTATCAACAAAGGTGATAACTGGTCTTCCCGTGACTTGGCCATTACTCAATTTTTCTCTCTGGGACCCTAAAAGTATTTCACCCACATTCATTAGGAAGCAATCTAGAGAACACAACATAAACATTCCCAATAGAAAAGGGTGTGTGTGTGTGTGTGTGTGTGTGGTCTTTGGTTATTCTGTGGACCATGAATGTTTACAATATTTAGGAGAATATAGGATAAAAAGACAACTATTAATCTCATATATTTTGCATTTGCATGGATTTTGGTATATGAATAAAAATTCAAAGTCAATTTTGTTACACGGTATATATATATATATATATATATTTACTCTTGTAAAAGGACTTTTGTATATTGATACAAATTTAAGGTCATTTTTGTTACAACACACTGTATATACATTTCTAATTTTGTTTAAAGGATTTTTGTATATTATATAAATTTAAAGTTATTTTTGTTATACTATATATATATGTTTCTACTCTTATCATAGGGTTTTTGTAGATTGATGCGAATTTAATGTTTTTGTTACCACATATTTATTGTACATGTGTTTCTCCTCTTGTTTAAAGTATTGTATCTATGCAGCTCATTTAAAAATGTAAGGTAAAGTTCTGGTTTTAAAAAGCTATTATTATAAACTATATAGGGCAATCAAGAAACATAGGTTAGTAGTTAGCTATTTCTAGCAATCAAATTTATAAATATGTTAGGTATGATTTTTAGGTTAAATAGATATATTTTAGATAGACGGTGTTCAAATACTTCAAAGATCTATAGATTATGACATTTAAATTTTTTGTTAAAGATTTTTATTACAATGAGACACATCTGTTCCTGGCAGTACCAATTTACTCCAGAGATGATGGGCATTTAAGGAACTCCTTATGGAAGTTTGCTGTCATTGTGGCAAGATTAGCCTTTTGGGCAAGAAACTGTTTTTGCCTTGACTGCTTGACAGTATGTTGTATAAGCTGGATATACAGGACTCACAAGAAAATGACCCCAGAACTTTGCCCAAACAAGGTGGAACTGTCCTTTAGGATTATTGCTGCACAGAAGAAACTGCCAGACATTCTGTAGGACACAAAGGAAAGTGACTGACAAAATTGTGAATATAGGTGGGACAGTACTGCAAATTTCCTGATTTCCTGAAAAGTCTGCCAGGTACTATGGGCCTGTTGGCTGAAGATGGATGCCCC
This sequence comes from Ellobius talpinus, assembly GCA_001685095.1. Taxonomy (NCBI): domain Eukaryota; kingdom Metazoa; phylum Chordata; class Mammalia; order Rodentia; family Cricetidae; genus Ellobius; species Ellobius talpinus. Next base: position 24,567 of record LOJH01004945.1, read on the forward strand.
AATATTGCACAGGAACTTTGGGTGACTGTCCAGGCAGTCAGATGTCTCTGTCTTTTCCAGAGTTTTTAGAAGCCATCTGCAATGTACTTTTTGTTTAAATAATATTATAACCTTCTGGTGCCTTTGAAGGAATAGAAGACTAGATAGTTATAGTTGCAGCTTTTCTTAGATATGATAGAATGTATGTTAGGTATAAAATTTTGTATTTACTAAGATAGGATAGATCATGGAGTATTTTTTTAATTTACCAGACACAAATGAATTAGAATTCAGTACACTGTGATTACAATCTTTACTTGATAATCATTCTTATTGCATACAGTCTTATTATGTTAAAGTTAAAACTTTTAATTTTGTTTAAAAAGGAAAGGGAAATGTTGGGGAATATTATTTTAAGGTGTGTGACTTTTGTTTATGCTGCATTTGATTAACTGTAAAGCTGAGATTCTTTGCCTGTCTAAAACACCTGATTGGTCTAATAAAGAGCTGAATGGCCAATAGCGAGGCAGGAGCAAGGATAGGAGAGGCAGGCAGGTGTAGAGTATAAATAGAAGAAGAGCAATGAGAGAACAAGGGGAGGAGGACATGAGGGCCAAGCCACCCAGCCACCCAGCCATGCAGCCACCCAGCCACGCAGCCAGCCATGGAGTAAAAGTGAAAGTATGATTACAGAAGAACCATTGAGGATTCTTCTACCTCGGCTTCTTATCTCTTATAGAAGTACTTGGGTTACAGATATGCACTACCACTCCAGGCTCTAACAGGGTTCTGTGGATTTGAACTCAGATCCTCAAGTTTGAGCCTAAAAACCCTTTACCCACTGAGCCATCTACCTCACCTGTAGCCTTAGCTTCTCTCTGCATTTCTGAGCCAGCCTTGGAGAGTTTGCAGTAGCAGCTTGTGTGCGGCTCCTGATTCTTTGTGAAAATAGGCAAGAATAAAATGAATAACTGTTTACAGTTGAGTGGTGGCCACTCATAATTATCATAATTAATTCTTTGGCAATGCTATACATCCATACAGTGTATTTTAGTCTTACTCATCCCCATTTATCCTCCTAACTCTGCTAAGATTCGCCCCCTCTCATATTCCCAACTTCATATGCTCCTTTAAGTTTTGGTAGCCCACCTCGTCCAATCTGTGCTATCCATAAGCTCACTCATGCAGAGCCATCTACTGAAGCATGGTCAATTTATCAGGGGCCACACCCTTAAAGGAAACTAATCTCCCTTCCCAGAAGCCATCAGCACCAACAGCACTTCCCCTGGGGGAGGGAGGGGACTCACAATGCCCCTGCTATGTCAGACAGAATCTATGCGGGCAACCCCAGCTGCTCTGAGTTCCTGAGTGTATTGATCCAGAAAACACTGTTTCCCTCTGGTCCTTCCTGACCTTGACTCCTACAATCTTTCTGAAGTTCCCTTTTTCATAAAGATCCTAAACCTTGGAGGATGTGATATGGTAGAAATGTCCCATCTGTGGTTAAGCACACCATAAATACTTATTCTCTGTTAGACCAGTTTTGGTTTTTTGCATCAATTGCAGTCCCTTTCACACACACAGACACACACACACACACACACACACACGCATGCGCGCACACACACATGCGCGCACACACACAAAATTCTTGTTGTTGTTGTTGGTATTGTTTGGGGAGGATGTTGTGTGTTTAAAAGTTTATTTCAGTGGCCTTGTAAGGCAAGAATTAACTGTCAGTAAGTCAGTAAACCACTGAAAAAAAAGATGGACAGACACACACATTCTTCCCACAGCTTCCTGAGTCAGTAGGCTGGCATGGGCAAAATATTTCTGATGTCGTTTGAGAGCTTCCCTTGCCTCCCTCCACTCAAATAATACTATGTCCATCAAACAAAACAGAAGTAGGCTTACCTTTGGGACCTCTGAGCAATAAAGCCATGGGTTCCTATCATATTTATAACACCAGCCATGGGGTTTCTTCTGTGGAGAGATCCTTAAGTTCAACCAGACCAGAAGCAATTGGTTGACCCAGCGACAGGTTTTCCACTATTGCACATATCTTGCCATGCATGTGAGCAATTACTACTGATGAATGGTTTCTGTAGGAAGGGATTGAAAACCAGAGAACTTTCACTTTCAAACTAACCATTGGTTTTTAATAAACTCTGAGAAATTCAGTATTTCAGGGGAAGGAAGCTGAGGCATTGTCTCAGTTCATAACATGCTTGCCATGCAAACAGGAGAGTAGAAGTTCTGATCCCTAACAAGATTGCAAAAAAACAGCCAAGAACAACCACTGGTCTCTATAACCCCAGCACAGAGGAAGTGGAGGAAAGCAGACTTCATGGACTTTCTGCCCACCCAGCCTAGCCAAATTGGTGAGCTCCATATACCACAGACATGCATGTACACACACATGTACACACATGCACTCACATAAATCACACACACACATAAATCACCCACACATATATCAAACACACACACTCATATATACCACATACTCATGCACAGGTGTGCCCATACATACATATACACAGACAGAGATATATAGGTATCACACACACACACACACACACACACACACATAAACAAAAAAGAAAGAAAAATCTTTAAGAGGAAGCATTCTGTGAATCCACCGTACCAGAGGGCTATGGGACAATGGTCTGCATTCTGTCAATTATATTTTGAATAAACGTTGATTGGCCAGTAGCCAGGCAGGAAATATAGGCAGGATAACCAGGCAGGAAGTAGAGACAGGGCGAAAATAACAGGAGAATTCTGGGAAAAGGAAAGCTCTGTCAGCAGTCCTGGCCCAGCCACAGAAGAAGCAAGCTGTGACTGCCTCGCTAAAAACGGTACTGAGCCATGTGGCTAACACAGACAAGAATAATGGGTTAATATACGTTATAAGAGTTAATAAGAAGCCTGAGCTAATGGGCCAATCAGTTTGTCGTTAATGTAGACCTCTGTGTGATTTCTTTGGGACTTAACAATTGCAGGAACCGGGCAGGACAGAAACCCCGACCACACCAGAGACTTGTGGCATTCTGTGAGAGCACAGGCTGGAGGAACCTTGTTTTCAAAGTGACTTTAAAGCATGGCTACTCAAACAAATTAATGTTCTACTGAGCAGCTCCTTCCACCAGGAATAACATCAGGGACATTTGGATAGAGAAGGGACAGAGGACAGCATCGGCAGAGGAAAGGGCAGAGGGAATTTCACCGTTTTGTAAAATAGAAGCAATGGATCCTGTTTTGTTTGCTTACAAAGATGTTGCAAAGGCACTCTGCACCCTAATATGTCATCCAAGAGCTGGTGTGGAGAATGGAAATGGGGTTGCCTGTCCCAGAGAACAAAGGGTACCACAGGGCCAGACTGTTTCAGGGCCTCTTAACAAGAATGATGCTCATTTTCAAAAATAAATAATAATAAAGAATAAGTTAGAAGCTCAGTGATGTACCTTGCTTGTTATGTTGTTTGTTGTTCTTCCTTTAAATGTTTTGTTTTGAGGGAAAAAAAGGTCATCTTTTCGCGTATGGTGTTGGTAACAGCATTGTCAGGAAGGCAGGACTGCCCAGAAAGAGTTAAAAGGGGGATCAAGCAAGGCCTTTCCATGAGAGAAGAGAATCTAGGAAGCAGGTAGAGCGAGATTTTTCTGGAAGGGGAAGCAGCCACTGGATGAGGGTGTTGGCTCAGCATCAGGGCCAGTTTCCACCTCCCACCCATCTCCGTGAAGTGTTTGTGCGGGCAAGCAGGCAAGAAAGGCCAGAGGGGGAACGAGAGCGCTCTCCTGGGGGCAGAAACAACTGCAGAAGAAATGCACAAACCCAACTGCAAGCCCACCCACCACTTTCCACACATCCTGCACAGGCAGGACCTGGAGCCACTGGGGTTCTAGGTAACATCTCCTCTTGGGGGGGGAAGGACTGGAAAGATGCAGGAAGCGCATGCTTTTGCAGCACGCTAACCCATGTGATGGCGTAGCCTTCCAGCCTGCATCTGAGGATGAGTGGATCAACACAACAACCTATTGCAGAACAGTATGGGCAGGATGTGGGGTAACAAAAAATGGCTCCCGCATGTATTTATATGGCATGGAGTGGGGGCGGGAGGTCGGTAAGTAGTCACTTTCCTGCTAATTCTTTCCCATCTGTCTGTTGCTACAGTATGTGAGTCATTGAGCATATTTTAGTTTTCAATCTGAGGCATAGTAATGTAGTCTATAGTTTCATTTTGAAGCTCTTAAAGACAGAATTAAAATTAAAAGCATTTTTAATCAAAAGGCTGAAAATTAGTACATGTCACCTTGATGATTTAAACCATATATCTAGTGTTTTATTTCTCATATCAATTATTGATATGAAGTGCTATTTGTTTGGCACTTTTTTTTTTCAACTCAGTGCTCCAAGCTATGTTCTTTAGTCCTCATATTAATTGGAAATACCCCACCAGATCTGATTCTGTGTGCGGGAACTTTATTCTTATGACAATGACAGTATTCAATTTTAAAATCCCTACTGTATTATTCTCGAAGGGATTTAATTTAGGCTCCGAAGCTTTTGTTAATATTGCTACAAACTGTGATTCCTTTGTCTGGGTTTCATTATGCCACCGATTTCCAGAAGCTGAAATGCATGGTCCACGTCTCCCCTGCCTTCGCTGAACAATTCAGCCTTTAGAGACACTGTCTCCCAGACCAATGGAACCAGAGGGAGCCTTTCCTCTGTAGCCACACCAAGGGACCCACGCAGAGCTTCAGGGAGGAGGGAAGGGCAGCCGCAGGGCTGTGGCTCCTGCATTTGATTTCAGGATTCTCGTCAATGATTTCCAATGTGGGGGATGCAGGAGAATCCTGGCAGAGGGTTAGAGCCACAGATCTCTGTGGCTAATGTCCTGGGCCACCGTGTCCTTTTGGAATAAAACAGTTATTTGAGCCTCTCTAGTCTATGGATGGAGCTTTGTTCTGGCAGAATGGGTCCAATATTTGTAACTTTAAAAAAAAAAGTCAGATGTGATGGTTAGTCTGTGCTGTGTGCTGGGCTGACTTTAAAATCACAGTGGGAGTGTGTTTCTGGGTGAAGACTGTGAAGACATTTCCAGAAAGATCTAATTAAGGAAGGGAGACCCATCCCATGGGCTGCAGCCCAGACTGAAAGTGAGCCGCCAATCACCAGCATCCGTCTCTCTCTGCTTCCTGACTGCAGAAGCAATGACTGCAAACCAGTGCCTCACGCCGTGGGGCGAAGCAAACCCTTCCTTCCGTATTGACCTCGCAGCAGTGAGAAAAGTAGCTAGGATATAAGGTATAAATGGGAACTAGAATATAGCTGAGCCATTACCTGGTTAAGGAAAATGTTCACGCTTGCATTGTGTTTCTTAAGTGACAAAGCAGGGTTGTGTGCTTGCTCTCATTTGAAAATACCGATAAAACTCTGTGTGGCAGAGGAGAGGTGGCTAAGAACTTGTGCCCACACACTGCCTCCACTACTACTACGGGACTTTGGGCGATTCCCTTAACGGATGGTCCCTTAACACATCTTCTAAGTGGAAGCAAGGTGAAGGGTTCTCGTGCTGAGTGGTAAGGGTGGGAAGACACAAAAGAATGTCAGGCCACGGTCTTCGCCCCCGTTGAGATTACACTTTCTGGGCTCACAGGGAGCCTGGGGTTCCAAACAGTGGATTCTATTGAGGGCTGTACATGGTCCCTACACTTCCCAACTTCTAGTATACCTCCCTGAAGTCATAGTCTGCAAAACTAAGTTCATTTCCCAGACTCCATTAGATTAGAGTCCCAAACATGATTTCTGTTTGACCGTCTAGATGGATTTGGATAGAGCACCGGACACTTGCTTTACTGATGCGGAATTCAGCAACGGAGTGCCTTTCTGGAGTTGTCGGTCATTTTCTATTATCTCTACAGAGACTTGGGTTCATTGGGTGGTTTGGTTCAGTGTTGTGTCTTTTTAGAGTTGCTCCATGAAGCTCAAGCTGATGTCTGTTGCACACCCACTATGATATTGTGAGTTGTGTTACGCCTTTTACATACTATTTTTGTAGTACCGAGAAGGATTCTGTTGTGTGCAGCTAAGAAGATCCTCAATAGAGAGGACACAGGCACTTCACCTATTTCGTAGACAAACTGCAGAAGAGCAAACCAGGCTGGGGTTCTGAGGCTGGTATTTATTCCGGCCACATCACAGGAAGGAAAAGGAAAAGTGGCCAATATGAAGCTGGATTTATTCATAAGTCTGTGAAGCATGATCCTAATCACACCATACTGGAAGAAATATACTGAACATTGGAAATGTGTCTGCATTCCTATGAATCTCAGTGAATTGTCCTTAGAGCACTCTGAATCAGCTGACAAGGAAAAAACTAACCCAAGTAACAAAAATAATCTATGACAGAAGCACTTTCATGAAGATACATCTATCTCTATCTCTCCCTCTATATATATGTATATATTTAATAATGTCTCTCTATATATATTAAATTATTATAAAATTATTTTATTATTAATTATTAAATTTTTGGTTAGCATAGAAAGTGGTGGGTTTCATTATATATTTTAAGCTTTGTTATGAAAAACTTTGCAAAAAACCCATATCACACAGAGCTGGAATGATGGCTCAGTGGTTAAAGGTACTGATTTGATCCCCCAGCACATCCTGGCAGCTCACAATAGTGTAACTCCAGTCCCAGAGGATCTGAAACCTTCTTCTGGCTTCTGAGGGCCCTTAATGCATGCAGTCAAATCATCCACACATGCAAAATAGTAGTCTGATACTATCCAGCACAAACTCAGGGACTTAAAACAAAGACCTTCCTACAAGATGTACTGGCACAGATGTTATGGGAGTAACCAGTTACTTTTCAATGGGATTTAAAGCTTACTCCATGAGATGGACTTCATTCCTGACACTGTTAAAGTGGCCCAGAACCTGAGACTAGATAGGTCATGGATGGGCTTAGGGAAAAGCATACAACTCTTATTCTGTTAAGGAAACATAGCAATAAAAATGACATCTAGAGATATACCGCTATCCCTATAGATCAGAGTATCACTCAACCCTCATCAGAGAAGCTTCTTCTTGCAGTAGATGGTAGTTAACAAAGAGATCCACAATGGGATAACACTCAAAGAGCAAGAGACTTTGAAGCACTCAGTCCTAAATGGTATGTCTTTATTGAATGCCTCACCTCAAGGCTCAGGAGTCTCTCCAAAAGAGGAAGTGGAAAGATGGTAAGAGTTCAAGATAGTGGATAACTCCAAGGAAATAGTATCTTTGAGACCCAATAGGACGGATACACATATGAACTCACAAACATTGCGCGAGCATATACAAGACAGAGCAGACAAAATCCCAGCATGGAAAAGGGGAGTAGACACAAAATCTCACCCACAGCCAAGAAGCTATTTGAAATTGACACTTGTGGGGCAAGGGAAAATCAGTTCTCTCCAGTGGAGGGTCACTGGGTGTATCGCCCATACTCCAGGGCAGGTTCATGTCCAGGAGTAGTTGGCCAACACAAAACAGGATCCGTACATTATTTGTTCACCTTTTGTTTGTTCTGGTCTTTTCTGTCTCATTGATTTCCCTTTATTTTCATTTATCTATTTTGATTTTCATTACTGTTGTTTTCTTATTGCTTTTTTTGAGAAGTAAAGAGAAAGAATATGAAGTTGGGTAGGCAAGGAGGTGGTAGAATGAGTTGGGAGAGGGAGAAGAATATGAGCAAAATATGTTGTATGGAAAAAATAATTTAAAAAATAAAAAATTAAAATAATAATGACAGTTTTTGAAATTTTAAAAATCACACATAAAATTAACTAGAACTAGAGTCCATGTAGCTCTGTGAACTTCTATACAGTAAGAACAGCCATTTGGAAAAGAGGCTGTGAAGCTTCATATTGGATTTATAATATTCACGGCCAAATATCTTTGTAAGCCCTTAACCACCACCAAAACCCACAAATCCAAGGCAGAGTTGGAGCTAGATAAATGATTAGCTTTTCATACATATCTTTATATCACTTTCTTGTTCATCTCCTTTCTTTATCATCCTCCCCATCACCCTTGACCTCCTCTTGCTGCCCTTCTTTCTCCCCAAATACGTTTACCTTCCATGCTTGTGACACATATATTTCATTACCCCCTTTCCCCTTCCCATCCTCTCCGTTAAGAACTCTACTTCCTTCTAATGGTCCTCTCCTTTCAGTACACACACACACACACACACACACACACACACACCATGCACTCCAGAGAACCTGTCAGAGGAAGCATCCGGATAGATTTCTCAGGTACCATCAGAAAAGATGGATGGGAAGGAAGGAATTGTACACTATGGGAACATCACACCCAGAGCCATGGAGCACACCACCACCCATGGTATTTGTGGGATTGTTCTGCTATTCAAATAAAAATCAGTATTATTTCCTTTAATATTGCATTAGATTAAAATTATTATACTTCATAGCTATTTTTCTACATTCTTAGTATTATTAGGTACTAGATGAGCTTTAGACCATCTACATAAAAACCCAGGCAGTGAGTTAGCAAAAAAGGTATATGACTGTAGAGCATTTGGATTTATTTAATTTCACTAATATAAAAAGTCACTCTTCTTTTAGGGCAATCAGAGGTCACTGTGAATGTAAAGATGCTGTACTCAGTCTTCAAGAATCCTGCATACTTGCACTGTATCATGTTCTGGAGAAGACTGGGAATATGTGATACTTGGACTTATTTTTACTAAAATGTTGGCTGACTGACTAGGCTGGAGAGATAGCTCAGTGGTTAAGAGCAATGACTGCTCTTCCAGAGGACCTGGGTTGAGTTCCTAGAAGCCATATGGTGGTTTACAACCATCTGTAACCAGCTCCAGAGGATCTGATGCCTTCTGCCTTCTGTGGACACTGCATACATGTGGTACACAGGCACACATGCAGACAAAACACAAGTACACATAATAATAACAATACCAACAAGAAATATAAGGAGCAAAATGACTTTAAAACCCATTGACCATCATTAAAAAAAAAGAAACAATGGCCAACTTCCTCTGTTTCGGCCTTTTTTGGGACTTTAGGGGTCTGACTCCAACCTTCCTTCACCCTGAGGTTCATGGTGAACCTGCTGGCTGGTATCACTTCACCCCACCCCACCCCAGACCCTCTCCTGCCTGTCTCCAACACGAAGCCTCTCTTGGGGGTCCAAGTTAAGTCTTTCGAACCTCTTGTTTAGGACATCAGAGGACTCCATAGTGCATGGTGGTAGAAATAAAACAAGAGAAGAGAATCAGGAACTCGGGCTTCTTCTGATGGTTATGAGTCCACGGCAAAGTCACATTGCCTCCATGCAACCCCAAGCTCTCTTTGGAAATACCCCACTAAGACACAGGTCTTCCCAAGGTCCTGCTGGAGCCTGAGCTCTCTATGGCAGTGGGCCTGTAGGAAAAGGAGAAGGGTCTCTCAGCAGTAGATGTCATTGTGTTGGGTAGGAAGAAACCTGAGTGGAATGGCATCGATTTTATCAGTTGATTATTACTGGAAGAAACTGAAACAAGTATAGAACTCTCCAATTTGTAATTCTGGGAAATATTGATAGTGATCACTATTGAAGTATCTGGATGGCAGTGGCTAAGGTAAATGACACACACAGTACCTATAGAATGAATCACCAAAGAAACAGATATCTGAGTAATGGGAGGGAAATGTAATTCCCTAATGGGCTCAGCTGGCTCCTCCTGGCTTCTGTTATCATCTTAAAAAGTAGAAATTTTTTTCAAATCAAAAGCTGAATAAATAAGCTGAAATTCAGTTAGAGACACTGTCTGGACGACACGGCTTCCAAGGCCTGTTGAGGGTGGCAAAGTCAGAAAGTCTGGTTCTCAGCTGGGTCTGCATCCCATCCGTGCTGTTCTCTATATACAGGTAGCCAGCCCCACAGTCTTTGACTCCATGCCAGGTGAATCACATGGTGACTGGGAATCTCAGTGGTAACTGAGAAACGGAGAGCATTTCCCTGGGTCTCGGTGGACATTCCTGAAGGATTTCAACTGTCTGGGAATTCTGGGATCCCAGGTCTTCTCCTGTACATACAGTAGATTTCATGCACAATCTCCTGCTGCTTTAAATACATTTGATTCTCACAATAAGTTTCTCACCTCCTATTGCACAGGGGAAGGCTCTGAAGTTCAGAAGATGCCCCCATTAGCACAACTCACAGGAAAAAGCAGAGCTGAGACTCAGGCTCAGAGCTCACAGGCTCAAGCACAAAGAGAAGTTGTTTGTTCTATGGAGGTTCTACCAGATCAAGCCTCTTCTTCAGTCTACTGTTGGAAGATTCTTCACCAGTTTCCAAATGATAAAGGATGAAAGAGCTGCTGTCCATGAATGGTCTAATGCTAGCATTTTCCCAGCTCCTTACCCCTCATCATCTTTACTCCAACATGAAACCAGGCTCTAGAAGAAGAGAGGGATCACCACAATTATACAGATAAATAGCCAGGATGAAAAGTTCTATGTTTAAACCATATAAACCATGTTTAAACCATATAAACCATGTTTAAACCAGAGATGATAGATAGATAGATAGATAGATAGATAGATAGATAGATAGATAG
>LOJH01004946.1:0-30592 GCA_001685095.1 Ellobius talpinus
GAAGGTTCTATGGTGATATGCAAGATATTCATCAGTGTGGCTATGGGATAAGGGGTTCTTTAGGAGCTTGGAAGATAGGAAAGTTGGGAGAAGTGCAGAGGGCGAAACCCTGACTTGCAAACTTTCAGAGCGAAGTTTAAAGTCTCTATCAGGGCCATTTGTTATTTTGAATTAAGATCCTGTGGTTCTGCTTAGTTAGGACTTAAGAGTCTGTTGTGATTAACAAGATACCAGAACTACTAAGGCAAAATTTTGCTTTACTGGGATAAGAAATTAGAAGTGATTAAGTAGAGACCAGCATCACTGAGGTGAAATTTCCTGGGAAGTGTTTCCTGAGAGCACACAGAAGCTGTGTTCCAGAGGTGACCAAAGTTTTACCTCACACTGGTAGCCAGACTTGGTAATGCGTAAGCATCAGCAGGTGGTCCCGATTGTGAAGACATGAAGGGGTCATGGAGAGCAGCTGAGGATTGGCACTGTAAGAGCCAGGAAAGGCCATTGGTGAAGGTGCAGCCTCAATGGTAGTTGAATGCACAGGACTGAGGGGTCATGCAGAGAAGCTGAGGCTTGGCACAGTGAAGACAGCCTATAAGAGGCTATTGGTGAAAGTGCAGCTCATTTGTTGCAGAAGACCCCAGTGTTTGGAGATGCCAGTACCATTGGATGACCACCAGGGACAGCAGCAGTGGAGTGGAGCCTAGAAGACGAGCTGTGTGTGTTACAGAGGGCAGAGCCAGAAGTGACCCAAGCCTTTTGAAAGAGTCCAGAAGATGATGAATGGATCCCAGATACTGGATTGTTGGAATTTTGTTTTTGCTTTTATTTGGTTGTGGTTGTAACCTGATTCTTTCCTCTTGAAGTAAGAATGTATTTTACTGGAGCCCACAGTTGGGAGACCGAATTTTAAAAGAACTTGAATTTTAAGAGATTGGTTATTTTAAAGGGACTCAAAATTTAGTGTGTTTGAATTTGTAAAAACTGTGGGTCTTTTAACATTATTTAAGGTCTTGGGGATGAATAAGAAAGAAAGGTTTGTGGCTTAATAGTGATGGGTTTGTGTGCCAAATTGACAAGGGTAACTAAGACACTGGCCAACAACTCCAAAGGAAACAACCCATTCCTAGCATGGTGCCTTGTGTTTGTTACTCTGCAGTGTCTAGTAGAAGCATTGCTGCCCCTTTCCAAGGTATATTCATTTGTTTTCTGTTACTGTGATAAAAATTACTATGACCAAGGCAACTATTTGTAGGAAGGGTTTATTTGGGGCTTACAATTCTTGAAGAGTGGGAGTCCATTGCCCTCAAGGCAGGGGGTGTGGCAACAGGCAGACAGTCATCACTGGAACAGCAGCTGAGAGCTCACATCCTGGTAGGCCTATAGGAAGCAGAGCGGGTTCACTGTGAATGGTATGACTCTTTTGAAGCCTCACTACCCACACTGACACAAAGCCTGGTTTAATCCTTCCCCAATGGTCCACCAACTGGAGACCAAGCCTTCCAGTATCCCCCAAGCTTCTGCACTACCTCTCCAGCCCTGCTACCATGTTACTTGCTTGCACTGAATCTCAGGGTCAGTCAACAGGCTTCTCAGCTCTTATCTCAGTATGGGCCCATTTCTAGATGTGCGCACAGCCTCGCATCCATCTGTGACCTCTGGAGTTTCAGAACGTCAGAGATCTCAAGAGTCTGTGGACATCTCATTCTTCACCTTTTCCTTTTGTGTTTATTTTTTATCAACTTTTGTTTGCTCATTTTTTTTGTTCCTGCTTCTGGCAGCATCTGTGTTCAGAAATTGTCCCTCACTGCTTTTTGACAAAGGCTGCAGAGAGAGGGTTGCCTGGTGCAAAGCTTTGAGTCAGTTCAAGGAAATACATGCCCTGTGCGCTGCTGTTCCCAGGGAGCTGTCCGACAGGCCAAAGACAACAGTGACCTGAGAACCTCGGTTCTGGGGTCTCAGAATTGGTTCTGCCTATCCCAATGACCAGAAGCCTTCTGATCCCACCTATGTGCTCGCTGCTGGTTGCCAAGGACACCATGGAACTGAGAACACATAAAAGAGCAATGTCGATGTCCCAAAACCTTAATCATATTTATCTGTGCTTTCCTTTATAAAAGATTTGTGTATTTTTGCAACCATTTGGGTAACTTCCAGAGTTCTAAAAAAGTCAATTTTGACATTTTTATTGGCATTTTTGTTGCTTTTATGAGACAGTAGATTGGGAGAGGTTGTTCTCGTGCCATTCCCACTGGTATGCCTCTGATGTCCTCCTGATGGACTTTAACTATGCAGCTAAATGCTTTGCTTTAATAACCCAACCCCCTTTGTAAAATGCTGCCTCTGTCATCCTGACGGTTTTACAAAGACAGTGATTGAGTTTGCTGCATTTCCATTATCTACGTTTCTAGATGACGATCTCTCTGGTTATTGTAGTACTTTTGTCCCAAGAATGACTGGATGTGCCTCACTTTCCATGTCTCTATTCATCTTTCACAGGTGATGGCTACCAAATGTCTGCCTCCAATTCCTTCTTTAAAGCTGGATAAGAGGTTAGAGGTCTGACCTCAGCTCACAATACCCAAAAATACAATTTACCTGGGATTCCCAGTGCCCACACATCCATTTCTTCTATAGCATCTTCAATGGCTAAGATTCTCACTTCCATCTCTTGTGCTTTGTTGGTGAAGCTTTCTATTAAAATCCATATTTTTCATTTCCAAAATTTCACAGAAGAATTGTGCTTTTTTATATTTTGTCTTTATTTTCTGGGTTTCTTTTAGGGATTTGTTCATTTCCTCTTTAACCACAGACATCAAGGAAATCCAATGACTCATAAAGACATATTTTAAAAACCTGTACTACACAAAATTAGAAAAATCTAAAAGAATAATTTTCTCAATAGGTACCTCTTACCAAAGTTAAATCAAAATTACACAAGTAATTTAAATAGGCCTATCATCCTGGTGAAATAGAAACAATCATTAAAAGTCTTCCAACCAAAACAAAGTCCAGGACCAGATTGTCTTAGGGTAGAATTCTGTCAGACTTTCAAATTAGAGTTAACACCAATATTCTTCAAATTATTGCACAAACTAGAAACAAAAAGAACATTGCCAAATTTATTTTATGAGGCCACAGTTACCCTGACACTGAACTGCATAAAGACTCAACAAAGCAAGAGAATTACGCACCAATTTCCCTTCTGAACATAGATGAAACAAAAATACTTACAAACCAAATCCAATAACACATCAAAAATATCATCCACCACGATCAAGTAAGCTTCATCCCTCAGATTCAGGGATGGTTCAATATAAAAAAATAATAATAAATGTAATCTACCATATAAACAAACTGAAAAAAAACATGATTGTCTCATTAGATTCAGAAAAGGCCTTTGACAGAATCCAGTACACGGTAATGATAAAATCCTGGAGAGATTAGGGATATAAGAGAAATATATCAGTACAATAAAGGCAATGTACAGCAAGCCCATATCCAACATTAACTTCACTGAAGAGAGACTCAAAGCAATTCCATTAAAATCTGGAATAAGACAAGGCTGCTCACTCTCTCCATACCTGTTCAATATAGCATTTGAAGTCTTAACCAGAACAATGGGACAACTGAAGGAGATGAAGGGGATACAGATTGGTAAAGAAGTAGTCAAGTATCTTTATTTGCTTATGATATGATAGTGTACACAGGTGATCCAAAAGCTCTACCAGGGAGCTTCTATAGCTGATAAACAACTTTCAAAAAAGTAGTTGGGTACAAAATTAACTCACAAAAATCAGTAGCCCTCCTATATGTAAATGACAAATGGACTGAGACAGACATTAGAAAAACAACCCCTTTCAAAATAGCTTCAAATAATATAAAGTATCTTGGGATAGCTCTAACCAAGCAAGTTAAAGGCTTGTATGATAAAAACGTCAACTCTGAGAAAAAGGCATTGAAGAAGATATGAGAAAATGGAAAGATCTCTTATGCTCATGGATTGGTAGGTTTAGCAATATACAAATTCAATGCAATCCCAATCAAACTTCCAACACAATTAATAACCAATCTGGAAAGGACAATTCTCAGCTCCATACAAAAACACAGAAATCACCCAAGACAGGCAAAACAATCCTGAATAATAAAACAACTGATGGAGGTATCAACATTCCTGATTTCAAGTTGTACTACAGAGCTATAGTTAAACACAAACAAAACCAAACAAACAGAAAAACAGCATGGTATTGGCATCCAAACAGACACAGTGATCAATGGAATAGAATGGAAGACCCAGACATAATTCCACACACTTATGAATACATGATTTTTGATAGAAAAACCAGATACACACTGGGAAAAAAGACAGCATCTTCAACAAATGATGCTGATTAAACTGAATGTCTGTGTGTAAAAAATGCAAATAGATCCATACCTGTCACCATGAATAAACCTCAACTCCAGTTGATCAAAGACATCATCATAAAGCTTGGATAAACTGAACCTGATAGAAGAAAAAGTGGGGAAAACCTTGAAATCACTGGTACAAGAAAAGACTTTCTGAAGAGAACATCATTAGTGTTGTAATCTGCTGGCCTGGTTTGTCATCTGGGTACCTTATACCTTTAAGAGACAAGCTCTGCCCACTCCCAATCCCCACCTTCTGCCAAGGCAAGCCATCCTTGCCTTCTGCCAAGGCAAGCCTCCTGTATAGCCCAGGCACTCTATCTCTGTACTCCCTTCTGGAGAGGCAGGTTCTGCCTCTCTCTTCCCTCTCCTCCCTTTTTCTCCCCTCTCCTCTCCTTTTCTCCCCTGACCCCTCTCTCCCCTCTCCCCCCTCCATAACTCACTAAATAAACTCTATACCTCTCTGCATGACATATCTGTCTCTCTCTCTCTCACCTGCTGTGGTCTCCCATCTACCAAGGGGACCTCCACCCCTTGTGGGACCAGCCTCTGTTCACCATTTTATAAATAATAACAATTATTACAGACACAAAGTTCAACATTTAACAAATGTGACTTCATAAAATTGAAAGCAAACGACATCCTCTTTTGGACTAAGCATCAGTCTATTGGAAAAAGATTTTTACCAATTAAATTCGTATAGAAACTCCATTTTTTTGCTAGGCTTCCATCTTGGTACCTACTAGTTATTGGACTCTTACTCCAGTCCCTGAAAGCTCCTAGTAACCCCAACTCAATGTCCCTACCCAAAACTGTACAGCTGTGACTACCTACTTGTCGTGACTGCTTTTTTGACTTCTGTAACTTGCTTACATCGATACCCACAGATTATTTTGAATCACCGTAGCCACTGAAACGTGGAAGAACACACTAGTTTTTGCTTGCTTGCATAGATACTGAAGGTTTTCTTGTGGTTTGGTCTTGGGGAAAAAACCTACTTTCCCACACTTGCCTTCAGAACATGTCTGATATTCAGCTCTAAGGCTGTCATCCTAAGAGCAGTTATAAATCTTTCAATTATAACTAGATTGAGTCTATGATCTTTTCCCAGGGGTCACAATCTCCATAACATAAACTCTACATTCAATAGAGAGATAATACACAAAATATATAAAGAATTCAAAAAACATGGTGTCAAAAGACTAAATAATCCAATTTAAAGATGGGGTATAGATCTAAGCAGAAAATTCTCAGTAGAGGAAATTCAAATGGCCAAGAAACACTTAAAGAAATGTTTATCATCTTTAACCATCAGGGAAATGCAAATCAAGATTACTTTGAGGTTCCATCTTACACCTGCCAGAATGGCTAATGTCAATAACAGAAGTGACAGCTCATGCTGGCAAGGATGTGGAATAAGGGGTACACTCATCCATTGTTGACAGAAGTACAAACCGGTGTAATGTTTCCTCAGAAAAATGGAAATCAGTCTTTTTCAAGACCCAGCTATACCGCTCTTGAACATATACCCAAAGGATGCTCCATTCCACAAAAGGGGCACTCACTCATAGCAGCTTTATTCATAATAGCCAGAAACAGGAAACAACCTAGATGTTCCTCAACTGAAGAAGAATAAAGAAAATGTGGTACACTTTTACAATGGAGCATTACTCAGCTGTTCAAAAATGACATTATGAAAGTTGAAGACAAATGGACGTAATTAGAAAAAAATCATCCTGAGTGAGGTATCCCAGACCCAGAAAGACAAATATGGCATGTATTTGCTTATATGTGGTTATTAGTCATTAAGTAAATAATAAGGTACAATCCATATACCCAGAGAGGTTAGGTATAGAAGAATGGACAAGTTTGGGGGTCAGGGGGAGGCACATGGAGTCCCTGAGGAGACATTGGAACACACATAAAATAGAATAGATTTTATTGGTGGACTGGGGGAAGGGAGAAGAGGAATGGAAGCATCAGTTGGGGAGGGTGAGGGGGAATGGAGCTGAGGAAGGTAATTCTTGGAGAGACAGCTAGATTGAAGGGTATTTGAGTGTTGGCATGGAAATCTAGTGCAGTGGAAACCTCTGAAAACATATGGAGGTGATCCTAATGAAGTCTCCAAATGATGGAGAGACAGAGTTCCAAATATCCTTTACTTGTTATAGAATGAAGCTTCCAGTATCAGGACTGGGATATATTCAATTCAATTGTTGACCAAAAGGGTCCCATGGAAATCTCCAAACAACCCAGGTCGTTGCCAAGACAATAACTTGGTCTCCACAAACTGACAGCAAGATTCCATTGTTAAAGAAAACACCCACAAAATTCATTAAACATGGAGAAGTCAAGCTGGTACCTCTGTAGAACCTTTACCCCTGCATTCTAGTCTCTTTGGTGAGAGAAGGTACTCTGTAGACTACTCAAAGAGAAACATAAACAACAACCTAGCCACAAATTCTGATCTACAATGCTGTCCTGCTTGCAGAATATGCTAGGGCAATATCCAAACAACATTTGATGAAACTTAAGATCCACTCCATGAGATGGAGCCCATATTGGATACTGCTTGGGTGACCAAGAACCAGAGAATAGACAGCCCAGAGACTTATAACCAAACACTACATTCTTTAAAATAAAATAGTAGTGATAAAGTGTCTCCTAATGACATCCTTCTCTCACAGATCAGTACCTTATTCATCCATCACCACAGATGCTCCCTCCAATAGCAGATGGGAAAGAATACAGGGACCCACAGCCAGACATTGTACGTGCACACACACACACACACACATACACACACACACACACACACAGGAAGAGAGAGGAAGACCTTGGAGACATGGATCTAAATGATGTATTTTCATCAAATTCCTTCCCTCAGAGCTCAGAGGAATCCTGTGGAAGAGGAGACAGAAAGAGTGTAAGAAAGAGCCAGAGGGGATGGAGGATGTCAGAAGAACAAATGCTCCGAATCAACTAAGCAAGGCTCATATGAGCTCACTGAGACAGAAGCTACAAGGACAGAGCCTGCAGGTCCCCTGCATCTATCTTATGCTTTCAGAAGATGATTTCTCTAGGACTACTGAGTGTGTCAGCTAGCGGATCATTGATTCTTGTGCCTTCCCTTGGCTCTTTACCTTCTGTTGGTTTGCCTTGTCCAATTTCAGTGTGTTGGTTTTTGTTTTATTTTATTTTATTTTGCTATGTTTTGTTGTTATCTTTTAGACCCTGGTTTTTTCTAATGGGACATAAATGGAGTGGATCCAGAAGGGAGGGGAGATGGGGAGGAACTGGGAAGAGTGGAGGAGAGAAACTGTAATAAAGATATATTGTGTGATAAAAGAAACTATTTTCAGTAAGAGGGAAAATTAACCTACAGTATAAATATTTTATATGTTAAATAGCCTATACAGACATAACAAAGGCCTACCTAAAATTGTGTTGTCTCATAAAGGTTTTATTTTGTCAGCCATTATAACTGCAAGTTTGCTTTTTTATGAGCATCTTAGCATAATGGTTAAACAATGTGACCTGAAGTTTCTATCTATCTATAAGATGCATTAACTTGGGGAAAATATTATATTTCTCTGAGGCTCAATAAGGTGAGATAATGTTATACATTATATGAGGTCATTGTGAGGTTTAGGAAGGATAACATATGCATAAACTTGGCATAGGGTAATAACGATCATGGTGCTAACAGTGGTCATCTAAAGAGATCCCATGATCTCTGGCAGATGATTTGCATATAACACCATTTTTCACCATCAAAACAAGATGACAGGCAAGGATGTAGCTCAGTTAGTGAGGTGGTGCAGAGCACACACAATAGTCCTGGGTTCTAGCCCAAAAACAATGAAACAGCAGCAGCAGCAGCAGATGGCTAAGACAGGCTCAGAGGATCAACTAACTCCTTTCAAGTTTGTAAAACTAGCAAAAGGCAAAACTTGCTTCCAAATGCATGATGTTGGCTGTGGCACTACAGAGATTCACAAGTGATGTGACCAGTCATTGGGAGAGGAAGTCTACAGTCAAACCAACAAAGTTCCCCCCAGCAAATAAGTTAATTTAATGCTGGGTTTAATAGGCAGTTTCTTCCTTCCCTTTTTTTAACCAGTAAACTATAAATAGGTACAAAATGTGCCTTTGATTGAGTAGAATAGTCATCCTCCCAGATGGCTGCAGCAGGACGAGTGAGTGTTGGCTCACTGTCAGGTCTCAGAGCACCTACTGGCTCCAATCAAGTTTTGGGAGAACAGAGTTGGACTTTTGTCCTTTAACCATACCTTCTGTGTTCTCATGGAGCTACTGCGGATGAAATAGACCACTTCTCAGCATCTGAGATGGGAACAGGAGCTACGCTATGAAGAAAGAGGGACCAGTAAAACAAGCTTTAGACTACATCATGAAGATACGTTGTGGGCAGCTGCTTTGTGACAAGAGAGGACTTCAAGGCCATCACTCTTGTCCTTGCACCTGGCATTTCAGCCCCTCCTACTGCAACTCAGTCAATGAACTATGATTGGGCATCCTCGAAAAATATGTACCATAGTCCAGAAAAAAAGGAGAAGGAATCCAAGTGCCTGGAGAAGATCACCAAAAATTTGATGATACAATGATAAATATCAGAGAAGGTTTACAGTGCCATGTCAATTGAAACAGAGTCACAACTACATAAGTAAGTGTCAGAAACTGCTTTCAAGTCCCTGGTTCCTGTTTGTCTCATTTGCTCACTTCCTCTTTGCCCCTGTATACGCAGTGAGTGCCCACAGACACCTTCCTGCCTCAGGAGTGTTGTGCTTGCTGCTTTTCCCTGGAAGGTCCTTCTCATCTGCCGCAATGCCACCTCCTCAGAGAAGCCATCAGTGGTCGTCTTTGTCACTCACTAAGCCCTTGATTCTTCACCCTCTGTTATTCAGTGCCCCTACTAATAGACATTTTCTGAAAGTAGGTGTGGATTGTTTTCTTTTCCTGTTGTTGAACTAAAATGTTCTGACCGAAGCAAACTATTGGAGAAAGAGTTCTTGGTTCCTGGAGTAAAGTACAATTACAGGGAGTAAAGTATGGAGCAGGAAGCTGGCTGGCTACTTTGTTTAGAAAGCAAAATAAGAGCAGGCAGTGGGGTCCAGCTATGTAGCCTGAAATCCCACCCACCTCTAAGGAACCACTTCCTCCAGCGAGGCTCCACCTCTGTCTTCACCTCCTAAAAGGACCATAGCATTTGAAAACAGATAGAGACCCTAGCCTGTGGGGACACTTCACATCCAAACCACTGCAAGAGGCTTTTTTATAATCTAATATCTTAAACTGCACCCAATACACTTAAGAGGTATTTTATGAATGAAATAAATGAGTGAATGAGTGAATAAATGAATTTTATATGTGTGGAGATATGTCCAGGAATAAGTCCCGGGGGACTGTGTTAACATTATGTAACTGAGCTACTTTGGTGAGTGGGAAGGACTTTACTTTTTCTGGTCATACATCAACACCACTCAACAGTTTCAGAAAATACCTCTTAGGTTCAAAAGAGACTGTTGCATGATCTCTCTCTGTTGGAGAAGACAGAATTTATGTGTTAAGCTTTTGTAAAGCTGTATCAAGGGTTGGACATTTCTTAGTAAAAATTAAAATGCTCACCACTAGAACAAGAAAAAGCAACTAATTATGTGTTTTCTAGAAGTTCCTGTTTTTAAAGTTCCTTTTAATTTAATAATTGTTCCATTTTAAAGAATTCTTTGTAAAAAAAAAAGTCCCTCTTGAGTTGAACATGTTGGCAGCATACTCAGAATATTTTTCTTTTAGATTGTCTGTATTCTTGCAAAGAGCAGTGGCTTCATAAGCAAATGCTGTATTTTAAACACACTCCCCACTCAGACCCCTCCCCCATCCTTGCTTTCCCATGCTCCTTTGTCCCCTTAGTTCCTAGGCAGCTTCACTTCTACTTCCTGCCACATATACGAGTTTATGTATTGACACAAAATTCAGAATCCACAAATGAAAGAGAAAATATTTGTCCTTCAGAGATGTTTTAATTTGGTGAATATGATAATACACACTTACGTATTTCTTTCCGCTGTTGGCACGGTCCCATTCTTCCTTTGGATGTAATGAAGTTCCATTGGGTGTATACACAATACAATCTTTAGCTTCCTCTGCTGACAGACACCTAGGCTGATTCCATAACTCTAGTAACTAGTGCTATATTAGACAGCCTTGCACAAATAATGAGTAAATACCCAAGAGTGACATAGCCAGATCACATGGTTAATCAATGTATTGGGGGGCATAAATTAGTCCATCTTCCATGCAATTTGGTATTGGGGTTCCAACCTACTCTTTGTAGCTAGTAATCAGAGGACAACATGTCTATCTTTGTCCCCAGATGAGGCCAAGCATGAAAACTTGGAAACCAAATGTTATCATGAGCCCATTCTCTCTGTCCCATGGGTTAGAACAGTCTTCCCCGAGCCTTGCAAGTGTCTGCTTGTAGGGGAGATGCTTCCTTTGGTGTTGATCTCCATTTTGAGAGAGTTTGGCTAAGTGACGCTTGATGCCTGTTTTAATGGTCACACAAGAATAAACAAAAATGTAATTTTGGTCAATCTCTTCCACTTAGGGGAAATTAGTATTATTGAGAAAACGTCATTATCTGTCTTCAGTTTCTAAGGAACTTCTACACTGACTTCTGTGGCAACTGGATCAGTTTACATTCCTATTGGTGGTGGTACAGTTGGGTCCTCTACTTTATGATCTGACTGTACCACTCACATGACCCAGTTATATCTTCCTGGGTATTTAAATGAAGAACTCCAACTCAGCATATCATAGAGACACAACACATTCACAATAGGTGTGAACCAACCCAGGTGGCCAACAGAAGAATGAACACACTACAGAGATTTTTCAGTCACAAAGAATGAAGTTGTGTCTGTTGCAGGAAAATGGATACAAATAGAAACCATTAAAGTAAAGCAAGTCCAGTCATTCACAGAAGGACATATTTTATTTTATTTGTAGCTCCTATATTTTATGTGTTTGTATAAACGTGTATAGATTCTATGTAGGCACATAGGATTTTATGTGTGTAGATGTTATTATATTATCATGTACCTGTTTCCTCTGAGATTGAAATATTCCGTCCTACAGGGAAGTTCATCATGTAGGAAGGCTAACAACTCAAAATAACTTCAGGAAGTTCTTGAAACAAACCAGATTTACTAGACCCCTCCATGCCAGGTAATAAAAGCTGAGAATTGCCTTCAGCAGAGCGAAGCTAAACTGGAAAGGACACTCTCCGGTCTGTTGAATTGCCTGTGCAGTGTGTTCCAGGTTCCCAGCTTTGTGAACTGTCAGCCATGCTGGGGTGAGCCTTGGTGGTACAACTGTCTTTGGGTCATTTCTGCTCTTCCCTTGGAAGTGTTAGAGCACTGTAGAGGAAGACTTCTCCAATGGAGGTGCTGAGGCTCCAAGGGGAAAGCCAAGGAATACCACAGAGTCACGTGGAAACAAACTTCACACAAGGGTTTACTGTGACAGACACAGAAGAGTGGCTCTCTCTGCTCAGGCCAGAAGAGAAGAGAAGGGAACTGAGCAGGAGACCAGCTTACATAGGGTTTAGAAGGTGAGGGGTTTTCCAGAGTGGAGTTTTACAGGGTTGGGATTGGTGAGATTTCAAACCAAACTTAGGGATTGATGGGATTTCAAGCTCAGGGAATGGTGAGCTTTGGTAGGTTTTCAAACCTAGAAACAGGCTCATATCTTTTACCCTATATTACTCCCTTTTTATTTATTACTAATAAACAACCAGAAGTTGGGAAAAGGGGCTACATTATTGTTAAAGTACTTTCTGATGATTAGGGATGTCAAAGTCCTTGGGTATAATCTGAGGTCACAGGCCTCTGACTCCATTACTAGTGACCAGTAATCATGCAATAACAAATGATTAAAAGTTTGGTTAAAAATCTTTTAGAATTATTTTGAAGATATCTAGAAAAAAACATTTATAAGACAGGATGCAAGTAGTAGGACTAAGAAAAGGAGAAAAGGGGATTAAGAAGGATAGTATCTGATTTCATAGTGGACTATATTTTTTTGAGATCCATCTGGAGTTGTCAGATCTTATCTTTTACTATACCTGATTGGTTAACATAAAAGCAACATTCCTCCCTTAGGAAGAGATAAAGACCATTCCTTCCCACTATTAGTAAATCTAATCCTCGCCTATTTTTTAAAAAATTTATTATTTTAAAAAGAAAACAAACTATCTTTTTTCATTTTACTTAGCAGTCCAGTTTCTATTCCCTCCCCTCCCATTCCCTCCATCTACCCTTCCTCACACCCCATCCACTCCTCAGAGAGGGTAAGGCACATTGCTTTGGGGAAGGACCAAGTCCACCTACTATATCTCAGCTGAGCAAGGTAACCATCCAAAGAGAATAGGTTCCCCAAGAGCCAATACAAACAGTAGGGACAAATCCTGGTGCCACTGTAGTGGCCCTTCAATCTACCTTAGCCATACAACTGTCACCCATGTTCTGTGGGCCTAGTTTGGTCCTATGCTGGTTCCTTCCCTGTCCGGCTGGAGTTGGTGAGCTCCCATTAGCTCAGGTAGACTGTTTCAGTTTGTGTACCCATCATGGTCTTGACCT
The DNA here is from genome assembly GCA_001685095.1 of Ellobius talpinus. Classification (NCBI taxonomy): domain Eukaryota; kingdom Metazoa; phylum Chordata; class Mammalia; order Rodentia; family Cricetidae; genus Ellobius; species Ellobius talpinus. The sequence continues at coordinate 13,059 of LOJH01004946.1, forward strand.
CTGCTCGTATTCTCACTCCTCCTACCCTTCAACTGGACTTTGAGAGTTCAACCCAGTGCTCCACTGCGGCTCTCAGTGGGTCCATTTGACCCTGAAAGGTGAGCATGGTCTGAGTCACCCCATGAAAACCCTGGACAAACTGAGAGGAAAGCTGCTGAAATAGCTAGGGGAGTATTAGTCTACCCACTCCAGTGGTGACACTAGCGGTCATAACCAGGACTGCAGGAAGGGTAAAACCTGAACTGCATGTCATGTCATGCTGCTGTAAACTCTGTGGTGGGAACCCCAAGGGTTCTCTGAATTCCACCCCTAATTTTGGGAAAAAGAAACACCAGGGTGCAAGTCCCAGGCCACCTAGTAGATAGGCAGTGGGAAACTTGAGTGCCACAGAGAACTGAGGGTTGTTAATGTATCAACATGAGGGCTAGGTGGCAGTGCTGAGGGTCAAGGTGCGCCTTGAGGGATCCAGTGTGCCCATAAAGTATGTCCCCGAAGACGCGGTATGCACTCACTTATACGTGAATATTAGCTCTAAAGTAAAGGAAAAATAGGCCACAATCCACAGACCCAGATAAGCTAAGTAACAGGGAAGGCTCAAGGGGGGGATGCTGGGATCTCCCTAGGAAGGGGAATTGGAATAGTATTTATGGGTGCACTGGGGCAGGTGGGGATGGGAGCAGGAAGCATCAGGTGTGGGATGCAGGGGAGAGTCTTGGGAGAGACAACTGGAAAAGGGGGTGCGTTTCAGGGTGAAGTAAAAATGTGCAGTGGACACCCCCAGCAATCTCCAAGGGTGACCTCAGCTAAGAATAATAGAGGGTGTGTAGCCCGAACTGGTCATCTCCTGTGACCAGGCAAGACTTCCAGAGGAGGGACTGGGACACCAACCCAGCCATAGAACCTTTGACCTACAAAATATGCTGGGGTAAAGGTGGCACAGAAATTTTGGAAGTGACCCATGACTGGTCTCGCTGAGACTCACGCCATAAGAGGGAGTCTACCCCTGATGCTGCCTGGAGCTCCAGGACCCAGAGACCTAGGATAGAACTAATACACTGGTTAGAGAAATAGTCAATGTAATGATTCCTAATGATTCGCAGATCATTGCCTAGCCCAATTGTCATCAGGGAGACTTCATCCATCATCAGACGAAAACAGATGCAGACACCCCAATCCAATTATTAGGCCGAGCTTGAGGCCAAGCAAGGTTTTAATAAATCTGAGTCCCTGGGGAAAGAGAGGAAGGGTCACAAAACAAACTCTACCATTGGGAGTTTCTATAAGCTCCAAGTAGGAGCTGAGAGGCAAGAAAGAAGCCCAGGAAGGCATAGAGGAGCTGTGAGACTTCCAGGAAGAAGTTGAAAGACAGAAGGGACAAGGTCAAAGAGGCCCAGAAGGCCTTAATGCAACTGGGAGACTTAGCAAGCCATTCCTGGGGAGGAAGAGACAAGGACACAGGGAGGGTTCCAATAAAGGGAGGGGAACCAAGTGTCTTCATGACTAGACAGTCGCCCAGAGGGCATAGCAGGCTCTAAGAGCTGGTGATAGGACACTTGCCCAGTAGGCGAGGAGAGGTGGGTGACTAGAGCAGGTGGAGGGAAGAAACAGCGGAGGAGGCAGGTGCGAGAATTTGGAACCAAATATGATGGGTGGCCGAAGCCAGCAGAAACAAGTGCTCCATACATACCTTAAGAGAGGCAAACCAGCAACTTGAGTCAGTTTGAAATGTCGAGACATGGGCATGGCTGAGGGGTAAGTGCAGGCTCCTCTAGCAATGTGGCCTGAAGAGAGAGAGCTCAGGAATGGAATCGTGTTTGGAGACCTCTGTGTGTTAGGAGAGTGGGGAACAGAGATGATCGTATTGAGTGACCCAAAGATGAACCTTCTTATCACGCAAAAGAAGTTTGGCTGGAGCTAGAGCATATAGACAAGGTGTCCACCCTTTGATAGCATGGTCTAATTTTTTCTTAAGAAGTATGCAGTGGGCATAAAGGAAGGTCCCAACTGATGGTCCAGGACCCTGAGAGCTTATACCTTCTTCTCTATAACAGAACAAGAAAGAACAAACCAAATCTGGAAGATGTAAGGCTGGGAACTGGAGAGAGGCCTGCTGGAATTTATGAAGGGCTTGGGATGGGTACAAGGAGAAGCTCCCATGAGAGAGCAAGGGCTGCCTCATATGAGGGGCAGGGGGGGAGAGAGAATGGATCCACGAGCAAAAGAAGCCGTCCCTAGAAAGGATAGAATTTCGTCATCCTGAAAAGCGACTGAACTGTGTTTCCTAATTAGAGTGATGGCATTATGAGTTGGAGTAATAGCTAATCCCAGAAAAGTAACCCTAGAGGGTGAGGCCCTATGCCCCTGGCTGAACAGAAAGTTTAATAAGGTAGAGGTTTATTGGCTAATTGGCAGGAGCAAATTGTAAAGGAGAAGTCATCTACATATTGTATAAGTTTGTATTTAGGAAGAGGCAAGAGGCTAGAGCCTGGCCAAACAGATGTGGGCTGCCCTAATCTGCGGCGGGATGGTCCAAGTGAGTTGGGTAGGAAGATGAGTGTCCAGGTCAGTCCAAGTGAAGGCGAACATTCCCCCACAGGAATTTTATTCAGAAGGAAGATATTATCTTAAAATGGATCTTTTCACCACATAAACCGAGTAAAAATTAAAAATTAAAAATGATACGGAAAAGGTCTGTGAGTTAATTATAAAGGGAAAATTGAGACTTTGTTAATTAGCAGGAATAGACCCAGCAGAAATTAGGGTTGGGACAGGGTTTTGTCTTTGTCTTTTCAGGAGAATAAAGACATCCAGCTAAGGAATCTGAAGACTACTGGACAAATGAGACATCTGAAGAAAAAGACAAATCATCCAGAAAAAATATCTCAAGAGGAAATTGGCCTATAGGTATATTACTTTTCCAACAGGGTAAAATTTCATAAATCTTCCCAAAAGTTTATTTCTGCTGTTCTCTACAGATATATGATGCAAATAGTCTTTTTGTAATCCCAGTCCAAGGAAAGCTTTACTTATTAAAAACATAAATAAAATATCACTATAAGAGTTCATTTAATGAGAAGGGATGTCTATTCTGACCCAGCAAGCTCCCACAAAGGAAGAACTGTGGTCAGTTTAGTTCAGGTAGGGGAAGATGAAGGAGGTCCCATGGAAGACCAAAGCAAATAGTCAAAGACTAGGGACAGCTCATGGACTAAAAGTAGGTGCCAGGGAGGGTTGATTTGGTAGCCTGTTGATGAGAAAGGAGAAAGAGAGACCACAGAGGCTGGAGAGAGACAGAAGGGACTGTGGGTTAAGACCGATAAGTGGAAGCTCATCAGCATGATCAAAAATAGTGAGTAATCATTTGGTTTGGATTTGGTTGGTATTTATCAAGTGGTTACTTTTAATGAACATGGGGCTGAAGTTACATGACAAAATCTATCCTTTTCAACCCTAGAAAAGTTGGCTGTCAGCCATGTGGCTGCTTCCATCCTGGTACGGAAACAGCAACTTTGACGGTGGCAAACCAAATTTTTTTTATTAAGATTGAATATGTATAGACATTTCCTATCAAACCTGCTGTTAAGAGTTTTATGTTAACCCCCCTCGTTACAGATTTTACAGATTTTTATTCATACCCAATAAGGTAGCAAATTTTGAGGTACAGAATGTTCACATGATAGTCTTACAAATCTTGAGATAAAATTTATACCTTAGCAAAAGTTTTAGAGAGTTAAGCCAGAACTAAAAAAATCTGAGATGAGCAGCAGTGGTCCCCACTGGGAATAGTCTGTCCCTTTGTTTTATTCTTCTCTTCTTTCTCTGTCACATAGTCAGGTGGATAGCCTGATATGGGCCAGAGATTTTAGGAACTTTTAAATAAGCATGCTTGGGTCTAGAGGAGGGGGAACCTCACCTCAACTCCAGAGCTAACTGTAAATTGAAGTGAGAACAGCATAAAACAACAGTCCAATGCAATCACACACAAAAGATACTTGGATCCCCATAAAACTGAATACGAAGCTGAGAACAAAGAAGGATTAGAGATAGGAAATTTTTGAGCCTTGGCTACAGACAGAAGACACTGCAGGAGGAAGCCGAGTAATGCACAAGCCAGTGAGGAATGTGTGCATGCTGCAGCTGGCATTCTCCGTTGCTTTCTCATCTCCCTGCTAGGTCCACCTCCCAGATCCCATTTTGTAATCCAGATCCATCAATCATAACTTAAAACCCAGGACATTTACACAGTGTGGAGGAGAGACCAGACAAAACCAAGCAGGGCTTGGAGCAGAGAAAACTTGAACTAGGGAAAGAGAAATCTCTTTCCATTTCCCTGATCACTCCCAGTATTTGTAAAAGTCTTGAATACCATTGGAATATAGGGTGTCATGAAGCAACCATTTAGTGTGGTTATCTAAGGGATAATGAGGCCATATTCTATTGTAAAAGAAAATCAATTTGGGGCCCTTCAGATATGGTGCTAGGTGGAGAGGCTGGAGGTTTTCTAAAAGGCATCCCAAGGGAGGATGAGAGGGTATGGAAGACACATTCCCATGTGGGGGATCCCTGCAGCCTGTAGTTGAGGACATTCCCAGGACTCAGGAAGGACCCAGTGAGGATCAAGTTATTCAGTAGGTCATCACTGCACTCAGTGGGAGTCAGGGATATAGTATGACTAGGGGACTTGGTGTCTGATACCAGGGCTTTCCATGAGGCCCAAAGGTTTACCTAGAGGCATGAGAAGCTGAGCTCGGGGATGAGGCCTCATCCATGGGAAAAAGTCAGCAAACTGAGTTGCCAAAGCCACAAGGCCCTAGAAGAGCTGTGGGGTTATGGAAAGTTCCTAAGGAAAGATGGGAGAAGAAGGCAGGAAAGGGGACCAATAACCTGGTTGGGCCTAAGGAATCTACAAGGTTCTGGTTCTAAGGGTGAGGGGCTGGGCCCTGGTTGAAGAAGACCAGCATAATCTTAAAGATAATAGCTTGAGGTAACTCTGCCTCCAAGAGTACCAGAGAAGACACTCCGTGGCCATTTCTTAGGACTCAGAGAAGCATTTACACTGACCAAAAGGTGCACTTTCTGAATTGTCACTGGTGGATGGAGTGCCAAGTGATCAGTGAGCTCGAAGTTGAGTCTATTGCCGGTAGACTGGAGATGAGGGGAAGGGTCCCAGAGTGGCTCAGACTCCAATGGGGAGCACAGGCACCAGTGTAAGTGTTATGGCTCTGAAGGGAAAGGCATCCAAGCAAGCAGATGCTAAGGAATACCACAGAGTCACATGGCACAACACGTTACACAAGAGATTTACTGGGAGAGATGCAGGCACGTGGCCACCTCTGCTAGAGTAAGAAGCAGTAGAGGACTGAGCAGGAGACAGGTTTTATAGAGGGTATGGGGGGGTGTTCCAGGGTGGAGACTTCCAGGGTAGGGATTGGTGTGATTTCAAGCCAAGTTCAGTGGTTGGTGAGATTTTTGAGTTCAGGGATTGGTGGGTTTTGGTAGGTTTTCAAACCCAGAAGTGGACTTGGACCTTTTATCCTACAGTAAGTAACCCCTCACACGTATTCCTATAAGTAACACCTATAAAAACCTGATTGGTTCACCAAGTTAGGCTTTGGTGGCATTCATACTTTGGCCTGTAGTGGACTCTGTCTTTGGGGTGAGTAGGTGTATGTGTTTCCTTCTCCCCAGGAAAAGTTTTGTCACACAACAAAATGAAACTCCAGGGAGTAAAGAAGCTAACAAGAAAGGGAAGCAGGGAGGAAACATTGCAGGGTATGGGGCAGAAATGGTCAACATACAATATATTCTTGAACAGGCAATTAAAAAATAATTGTAATAAGCCACTCCCCCTGTAGATTCTAATTCAAATGCCACCTTCGCCCAGAAGCCTTAAAATAAGACCCTAGGTTCCTTCTTGCTTAGCTTGTTACAAGAGTCCTAGACTATAGAGGAGCCTAACTTTGGGGAAAACCCAGAGACCAGGATTGATTTAAAACCTTAAAATCAAATGTGAAAAATAATGTTGAAAAGTAGGACAGGAATAAATTCAGTTTAGCCATTCTAGAAAAAGAACAAGTATTTCAGCCTGCCTTTGGGGGTACTGACAAGAAACCCACAATTACACAGGGGAACGTTTGGGGTAAAGGAACAAGAGGTATGCAGAGTGAAGCAACCTCGGTCAAAGTTCAGCCTGGTTCTGGGCTAGGGAATGCTATCTCCAGGGAGACAGTTCTTCAGAGGAGCAATTCTGTCCCCACAAAGAGATGACCGGCATGCTTGGAGGGGTGTCTCAGTCTTCCCTCATGGCAGTGATCTGTGTAAGAGACACATTTTCCAGATTTTTAAAATATCTTAAGTTCTCTTATTGTAGAATCTTCCTCTGAAGAAGATTGAGGGAAGTTAGGAAAATTTAGGATTAACCAGCCTTGTATTTCCAGTTCATAGAAGTTCCTTAAACAATCAATAGGTCTGTATGCAGAGCTGAGCAAGAATCTGGCCCTGAATATTAGAACTAAGTGGCAGAGGCTATGTGACGACAGATGCGAAACTGCCCAGCATTTAGCCAGCCTTCGACAGTATACACTGAAGCCAGTTCTAACAAAAGCAAGCTCTAAGTCTCTATCACAATAGCTCGCTGCTGCAATGTTTTGGGATCTGTTCCAGGGTTTCTTTCACTTCATTAGTTTCCTAAAGCTGCCATAACAAAATAGCAGATACAGGGTGGTTTAAACGATGGTGATTTACTTACTGCCTTGGAGGGTGGAAGTCCAAAAATCAAAGTGTTGGCAGGGCTGGTTTCCCTCCAAATGTGTGATAGAAGGATATATTCTGGGCTTGATTCCTAGTTTATGAAGGTTCCTTTATTGGTGATAACAAAACCCTGTATGTGTGCCTGCTGTTTTATTTTTTTAAGTTAGCAACAGGTATTAGACATCATAATATTGTCAAACAAAATGCATTTCCATGACCTCCCCACTCCTACTAGTCCTTGAATCCCCCTAGGTCTCCTTTCCTTTGGTGCAGTGTTCTCTGAGGATGTGCCTTTTTGTGTACAAATTTCCCCCTTTTCATAATAATATTGGTTGTGTTGGATTAAGGTCCACTCTACTGACTTCACTCTGACTGATTGCTTTTGTAATGATCCTATCTCCAGATACGGTCACATTCTGAGGTGTTGGGAAGTCAGGGTGTCAAAATGTCTTTTGGAGGTATATGAAACTAAATCAGCTCACACCATTAACTGTATTATGTCAACCAACTATGGTACTGTCTTGTACAAATATTTGGTTTCATCTAGAGCCCTTGATAGTGTCTTGTACATAAAGAAGCTATGAATAGAGAAAGTTGACACTCCCTAATGTTTGAGGAATGCCTTCTATATGGGAGTGTTCTGGCCTCTAAGGGAGCAAGAATTGATTCTAAGAATAGAAAAAAGCATGCTGTTTTATTTATAAGATGAGATACGTACACAATAAATTCAGTACTTAAGGGAGATTTACGATATATAAACAGTGTATTGCAAATTAAATTTTTATATGGGAAAGACAGTTCAGAAAAGAAATTGTTTCAAAGGGCTCTTGGGGCGATGACATCAGATATTAGTAAATACTATTCTGTGTCTGAGATAATTTGCAGAGAAGCCTCTAGCCTGTCTCTTCCTGGGCCATCTTGAAATTATTCATTGTGAAAAAACACTGAGGTCATTCATCTTATGTTTTAAAAAATGGTCCATATTTGACACAGTTACTATTTCAAATGATGCTTAGTGATTGTTGAGAACTGGGTGAATGAGTGGCCCGAGCCTGCTGTAAGGATCAAAACCCTGATCTCAGCAATGTGGCCCAGGCTCCTACCTCTGGCATATGCTGCAGTTACATGAGTGCCAGCACAGGGGTTCAGTAGTGCATGCTCCCTTTCCAGTCAGAAGGGTGCCACTAGGTGTGGTTTGGATTTGATTTGATTTGAGTGTGCTCTCCAATGATTTGCATGATGGAAGTTTGGTCCCCAGTGTGATGTAAAGTGTAAATAAAAACTACTTGAGGTTCTATTTCACCCCTGTCAGATTGGCAGTCATTAAGAAAGCAAATGACAATTGCTTACAAGGGTAGTATGAAAGAAAATCCTTAGACAATGGCAATATAAGCTAGTGGAGCCACTTTGAAATTCAGAATAAAGGTTTCTTTTGAGGAAAAAGATCTTCCATATGACCCAGTTGTACTACAAAAATCTGAAACTCAACGTATCACAAAGACACCTACAATCAATGCTTATTGAGTAGTGTTCACAACCACTGTTATGGAACCAACCTAGGAGTTCAAGAACAGGTTAGTTGATTAAGAAAATGTGATGTATACACACAGAAAATTTTTAGCCATAAAAAGAGATGAAGTTATGTCACATGCAAGATACAAAGTGGATACAACTGGAGGATTTCCATATTTTTGAGAAGCTAGGACATCACACTGGGGTAGAGACCCAATTTTCTTGACTGTCATCTTGTCCCCCCAGCATGTATCTGCTTATCTCTCCACCAAGTCCACAGTATGTTCTTGGTATAAGTGTTGAATGAACTGATATAAAACTGAGTGTTCAGATGTCAAGTGTATTCTGTAACAACACGCACACACACATACACATACCCTTCTACAACCTTATTGAGATTTCAGCCACATGTTGTGTGTTCACTTATCACTAAGTCGGGTTGAGACCACCAAGGTCTGTAGTTCTGATGCTCAGCCTTGGCTGCTATGGTGGAAATCCTCAGTGGTCTCCACCACAGGGCATGTATCCCTAGGTGATACCAAACTATATCAAGGGTTGAAAATCATGAAGCATAAAAATAGCCTCTTTGTGGGGTTCTCAAACTGCAGGCTAATCAGAAAGTATGTGACCAAGGTGCACTCATGAACTGACAACATCAGGATCTGTGAGGAGGAGGATGAACCTCTGAAACTTTAGGAAACCCCCAGTTTCTCAGTCCTGTTGAGACCCAGTTATCTGCCTTTCTGCTTTCGTTGTTCACAGGAAGAAGTAATGATTTGTGTGAATGTGTTCCTACTATAGATTTCGACTTCCTCCCAAGAGGCTGTAGTTGACCACAGGAGACACAACCAACTGACCAGGAGGGTTAGAATTTGCTACTATGTATCATTTTATTATTGAGCCCTCCCTATCTCTAGCCCCGCTCAGACTAAAGAGTCCTTCAGAACCTTATTAATTTGACTTCCAATAATTTTAGAGAACACAGACTCAAGCAGAGAGTGGATTAGAGCCTTTTCACTGCTGAGCAAACACTCTCTAAATATAAACTCGTGGTAAAAACTGGATCAGTGTGAGCATTCAGCATTGGGGAAGACAGTTTTGAGACCTTTTACATGTTCAAGAAGCTACTGATTTCACAGTTAGAATAATTACAGTTTATGTTAAGAAGAAGGTACACTGGGCAGTACATGCTCAAGCAGCTTTGGGTTAACAGTGCCATCTGAGCAAATGAACCCTTGTTAATAGGATTATATTAATTTTTACTTTCAAAGTGATGTCAAGAAATTAGTGTTTAAAACTGAAACCTGATGCTAATTATCTGTTTGTCTTTGGGCAACACATTTATCATTTGGGAGTTCTTGTTTTCAAGGTTTGAAAATAGAGCCTTTGTATCACATGACCCTTGAAGAGCCCTTGACTTTTTCTTTTTCTACCAAGGTTTTTGTCGGAGGGAACAAAGCAGGTAGGGTACCTGTGTTTACCACCTTAGCATTGGCTGTTACCAGGCCAGGACGATTGAAAACAGACAAGGACCATGGCTCTGGAGTCTAAACTCTGTGACAGAGCCCACTGTTCCCGGCCTAGCAGGTCCTTGCTGACATCAGCTGGGAGCTCTAGATGCAGAAGCCATGGTCCCTCAAGAGCTAGGGAACCCCACCCCATGCATCTTAATGAGCAAAGCCATGTGATGCTGTGAGTTCTTTCAAGAGGTTTTAGGGTGAGCTTGAGAAGAATACGAAGAAGGACCAAAGTTAGACAACAGGAGCCAGAGCTTCTGCTCCCTAGTGGCATATCAACAGGCTGCTTGCTTAAGGAGGGTTGACCTCTCAGCAGACAAGCTCAGTCAACAATTCTAACTGGGACCATGGTTTTGCTCATTAAGATGCATGAGGTTGGGTCCCCTAGCTCTTGAGATGGCAACAACAATCCAGTACTGACTGGATCTTCTATTTCTCGTGGTTTGACAGTGTGTTTGCCATTCACCTTAGTTCTGGGATCACAGAATGTTCCGCACCCTCCCGCTGTGGTCCGGAATGTTGTGGTCCAGGATGATGAGGTCCTGGACGCTGCAGTCCGGGATGCTGTGGTTTGGGATGCTGCGGTCCTGGACGCTGCCGTCTGGGATGCTACAGTCTGGGATGCTACAGTCTGGGATGCTCTGGTCTGAGATGTTGCAGTCCAGGATGCTGTGGTCCGGGATGCTATGGTACGGGATGCTGTGTTCCTGGATGCTGCAGTCTGAGATACTGTGGTCTGGGACACACTCCTCTCAGCTGTGGCTGCAGTGAATTTCATTTCTTTGACTACCATGAAATATTCTGAATGAGCAAGAGTTTAGACTCACTTAATAAATCCAAACAGCACACTATCTCCTAGGTCAAATGAATGATCTTATTTTCATACCTTGTTCTGTAAACTTCCCTTCATCTTAAACTCCTTATGTTCACCTCCTTGTGGGACACTATTCTGAAGTTCTGGAATCTTATCAATAAACTTACTTGTAAATTTCAATAACCAGCACAGTGTTGATTTGTATGTTCTTTAAACTTGTCCTGAAAAGAATCAGAAGGAGCACATTATGTAGCTTGCTTACTCTTTCTATTTGGCATTTGTTTGAGATTATTTAAATTCAATTTGCTCATTTTAATAACTGTCTAATGTTCTATTACATAAGTATTACCACTCTTTTGGTACATCCTGGTACATTTTCTTTCTACCAACATGACACTTAAAAATACATACAGTCACATATCAGTGATGTTACTCTTATGGAATTGCATCCCTATCAGGCAGAGTATTTGATGATATACCCAGCCATGTGCAAATTCATTTAGACAGCATAGACTTAATTCTTGTCAATCACATGGTAAACATTAATAAAGTTGACTTTTCTTCTCAATTTCTAAGTAAAAATAAATAGCTTTAGGAATTCTAACATTGTCTTCCCATGTCCCAATCGTTTTTATTTTTTTATTTCTTTTCATTTTGCTTTTGCACAAATCTTGTCTTGGAGGCTACTGTTTAAACCGAGTATGTCTTAATTATCTATAATTTAATCTATAATTTAATCTACCATTTCTCTTCCAACAAAGCTAGACCTGACAAGAGAATCTGCTTCTGATGAAACCAGTCTACCGCTTCCCTACCTCTTGTGTACAGCTTCAAAGAGTCTCCTCTCATTGGGTTGCAGCTCGTCTGGCAGAGAGCTTGCCTAGCCAGACAAGCTCCAGCTTTGATCCTACTGTCCCAGAAACAGGTGTGGGGGATCATGTGTGAAGTTCCTCTCAGCACTCAAGAGGCTGATGCAGGAGAATCAAGAGTTTAGGGTCATTCTGACTTAAATAACAAGCTGGAGATCTCCCTGGGACTCAAATTCGTGAGTAAGTAAATAAATAAATACATAATTCCTCAGTGTTCAGACATAGCCAGAATTTTTTTTACATTTTTTTCTCATTCTTATAACAATCCCCACCACTCAACGCAAGTCTTAAGCTCTACAAAGCACACTTCATTGTTGCGGCTGCGTGGGCTTTTCTCCTGTTGGTTAGAAGTCCTGTCTTTGTTTTCTATTCCTGTGTGAAGAAGTGGTAGTGTGAATGCGTGCTTTCAGACACACAAGAGGTTGGTTGCCGTCTTGATAGGTGACAACCTATGTCACCAAATTTCCTTAAAATCCCTCTTCCCCTATTTGCTGTCTTGAAAGATAGCTGTAGAATTCCAAGAAACTTATTTCAAGACCATCCCTCCTGTTCTACCTAGTGGCACCCTCTGCTCAGGAATGGCTCTGCTGTAATCTCAGCCTTATGAAGGGATGCTTGAGGAGTCTCATTATGTTAGCTCCTTGAAGCCAGACTGGGGAGTTTCTGGAGGGAGCTTTTCTGATTAGAAGTAAGAAAATTGTAAAATTGAACTGAAACTAGGTTTGGGTGACTGAAGGGTGCCCTCGGCATGTGTGGGGAGATCTGTGTATTTAGTGCAACTTCTAGGGTAAGGAAGTCAGTTTAGAGGTGTGTGTGTGTGTGTGTGTGTGTGTGTGTGTTGACGGAGATCTTCATTTCTCCTCTTTTCTGATGGCGACTCATCTCGTCTCAACATGAGGACTACAATTTTCATTGCTAATGATAAGTAAGTCAACTGAGTTCACAAGCTGCTCAAAATCTCAGTTTCCCCCTTAAGGGCAATATGAATGTGAGCTTGACTTCTCTAGCATTCGGTCTCCTATTCAGAACAATGGGAATGATAATGATATTTCCCTATTTTCTTTGTGAGGCACAAATGGCAGATTATCTGTAAGGTGTCCAACTTTTAAAGAGTAAGAGTGTGATAAATGTTACAATGGGCGGCCTCTTCCCTTCCCATTTTATATGTGCAGTGCCTTAGTTAAACCCAACATGACTAGGTACCACAGAGTAAACACTGTGTGGGGTCTAGCATTCATGCATATTTGACACATGGTAGAACCCCAAAACATGATCACTAAGTGGCTGTTGGCAAATGTTGAATGCTTTTAAAAATTGACCCTGGCAGTAGGCTTAACACTGATTTTGATTTGGTTGGTTACTACTGCTTGTTGAATTGGTTTAACAAATGGTTTGGTATGATCTTTGAGAAAGAGGTGGACTGTATACACATGTTTATTCTGTACTTTGCTAGTTGCTGTGACAAGATGCATGACAACTGTATACACCTGTTTATTCTGTACTTTGCTAGTTGCTGTGACAAGATGCATGACAACTGTATACACATGTTTATTCTGTACTTTGCTAGTTGCTGTGACAAGATGCATGACAAAGTTTGAGGAAAGATTATTTTGGCTCAGTTTGAGGAAATAGTCTACCATAGTGGGGAAGGCATGAACAAGAAGCAAAGGATGCTGGTTACAATGCATCCATGGTCAGGAAGTAGAAATGGATGAATGACAGCACTCAGCTAACTTTCTCCTATTCTTTAGTTCAGAGTCCCAGCCTATGGGATGGTGCTGCCCACAGCCCATGGGATGTTGCCACCCACAGCCCATGGGATAGTGCCACCCACAGCCCATGGGATGGTGTTTCCACTCACAGTCCCTGGAATAGTGCTGCCCACATTCAGGATGAGTTCTCCCACCTCAGATAACTTAATCTAGAAAATCTTTCACAGATACACCAGAGGCTTGTTTACTGAGTAATTCTATGTCCCGTCAAGTTGATAATCAGCGATAACCATTGTGCATATTAACTCAGCTACTTGTAATCAGATCTTGTTATTAAACAGGGTCTAGTGGCTAGAAACACTGGAATTATCTGGAACTTGAAGCAAATCCATGGCACCACCAGAGTTAGAATCCATATGTAAACAAGATCCCTGGGACTTTCGCAAGCATAATAAGATTAAAATTGTGTTTATTGGATGTTTACAATATATACAAAAACACTCGCAGTTATGGGCATAGCTCAACACAGAGCACTTAGCCAGAAGTCACAAAACCCCTGGTTCAGTCCTCAGTATTCCAAATAAGAGAGCCACCACCACTAATGAAAGCAACCCCATTCTTCTTAAATGAACATGATAATTCTGTATATACAACAAACGATGGAAATGGCAGACAAAAGGCTCAAAACCACATCAAGTTAAAGCACTGATTGTTGAATAATCTACAACACCCTGTTAATTGATATAAACCACTGGAAGAAGACACAGATGCACAGCTGGTAGGGGTTCTGTATGTGCATCTTTCCCATGGCCATGAGATATGTAAGTTCTGGGCTACGGAGGTACGGCTAGCAGTACCGCGTCGTAGTGGGGCCACGGCAGGGCTATGATGGAGGTATGGTTAGCAGTACCGCTTCATAGTGACGCCACAGCAGGGCTCTGCACATTTCAGTGCATGCCAATCTAGAAAGTTTGCAGGCGTTTTCTCTTTTAATAAGATGAAAATTGTACTTGAAGAAAACTTCTTGACCTAAGAAACTATTCCACTCTTGTCCCAATTTTTCTTTAGCGTTCCAAACCCGTGAGTTCTCACAGACAGTTGAGAACTCAGAAGGCATTTCTGAATTACCCTTCCATTTCTAACAACCAGAGCATGTCGCTCTAATATTTCTGCAACCCATTAAACACAGACATTGAAAGTGCTCAATAGGATAAAGCATGCTAATGCTAACTCCATGCCTGGCACAGAGTCTTCCCTGCATGGACGAGCAGGCAAAGCAGCACTCTCCTCCCTGTAGAGGTTAAGAACACAAGTCGGGAGCAGACTTCCCTAGACCTGAAGGGTGATTCGGCTCTTTACTACAAGTGTGACTTTGTGGGTATTTTGTAGGCTCTGCAAGGCTGTCTCGTGGGCATGATGCTGTGTCTCTCACCAGCCTGTACAGAAGGCTAAACAAATGCTTGTGCATGAACCACTCAGCACAAAATGGAATAGCTAGTGTGGGGTAGATAGAATTGTCCTTTTGGGAATAGAATTGTGTTGCCCAAGTTTCCAGGTGTTTGGACTCAGTTTCTCTAAATTATTCTCAGTAGAAATGCATGCTGCTTTGTTAGTCTCTGCTCTTCCTGCTCTATTGTCTCTTATTAAGTGTTCATATTCTCATTCTAATTGTGGATACAAGAGTTTGAACTCCTAATGTTACCAGCAACATGCTCAAATCAGCATACACCAACCAAAGGTAATTAACCAAATACAGGTGTGTCCATTAAAACTGTCACTTGCATTATCCAGAGCTGATGGATCCAATGAATAGCACAATTCTTTAGACACAGAGAAAGACGAAGACTTCCTGAAGTTAATCTAAGAATAAATGAAATCGGAAACAATCTTTCAGATGCTTCTTATTATCAAATTGTCTCCTTAATAAAAATATTCCATGGTGTTCGTTATAATTGGGTATTGTCAGTTTAATATTGTCTATATGATATATTGTCTGCGAATAACAATACTGAGTGGTGCTAATTATATTTGGGTGAAAGAACCCTCTCGCATATTCACTGAAAGACACACTCCCCACAAACTGTGCAAGCTGAGTGAATACTGAATAGGAGCATCCTGTGTTGCTTGTTCTAAATTTGCCTCTTTGTTTTCTCAGGGTGTCTCCTGTCTTTCTAGGATCTAACATCTAAGTTAAAGAGACAATTGCTTTTCCCTCCCCAGATTCTTGTCTATTTCATATTTCAGTAAGGATCTCTTGTGCATAAGGCTCTTACAGGAGAAGCTCAGGCGGGCGTCAAAGGCATCCCAAACCCATCACTGTGTGTTAAGCAATAAGGATCTCATTTTGATGGTCTGAGTGGATTATCATGGATTTGTGTAGTTGGGTTTGTTTTGCTTCTTGGTATTTATTCTGTTTGTACCTGATTACGTATGTGTCTACGTACACACGTGTGGAATACAGGCTACAACCTCAGGAGCCCTTCCTCAAGTGCCTTTCATCTTTTCTTTGAGACAGGATCTCTCATTGGTCTATAACCACAGAGAAGGCTAACAACTGGCCAGTGATCTTCACTAGGCACACTTGCTTCTCCCCATGTCTCGCTGTCCCTTGTGCCTGCAGGCTCACCTGCTGTAGCAGCTCCCCTCACATTTGCAAGGCCAGCGCTACACCAAGTGCATTCCTCCTGGCCTGTTGTTTCCTTCTCATGTGTAATTCTCACGGGTCCTCACCACCTTCCTGATTCTCTTCTCAAGGTCAGATGCCACCTCTCCTAGTCATGTCTTGCCAGGCCTCTGACTCTTGCCACCACCACTGTCTCTCTTTGTAATCCATTCTGTCTATCATTCTTCTCATCAGCAAATGTTTCCTGGACTTGTTTTAGGTGCTTGTTGCTGTGGCCAGCACCCAGGATAAAATGACAAACATAACAGACGTAGTCCTTCTTCCTCAAGAAAAATTCCTCCATGGAATTATGTTTCAGAGAAGGAGACTAGCAACGAGAAGTTGCCAAACCATGAGCCACCCTGTAATCACTAGGCCCACACTGATATCAGTCCAGTGTGGACACAGTGTTGCTCTGTCTCTCACGAGGCCCACGCTGATATCAACACAATATGGACATGGTGCTTTCCTGCCTGCTTGACCTCACCTGCTCGCCCTCTGCGTATTCTGTGTATCCAGAGTCAACAAAACATTGCTCCCACAGATGAGGAGTGTTTAAGTGGGTTTCTAAGCCTGATAAAACCTGTCTCTTTGTGATTGTTTGAATAAGAGTGGCCTCCATGGGCTCACATATTTGGATTCACAATTACCAGGAAGTGGAATTTGTTGAAAAAATTAGGAAGTGTGACCTTGTTAGAGGAAGTGTGCCATTGGGGTGAATTTTGAAGTTTTAAAAGCCAACACCAGGCTCAGTGTCTCAATCTGCTGCTGATGGGTCAGGATGCAGCTCTAGCACTAAGCATGCCACCGTGCTCCTCCATGATAGTAATAGATCAGCCCTCTAAACTGTAAGTGAGCCTTACATTAAACACTTTAATAAGAGTGGCCTTGGTCCTGGTGTCCCTTCACAGCAATAGAACACTGACTAAAGTGCCCTTCTTCTGAAAGGGATAATAATCTAATGCCAGTACAAGTGGTGCAGAGAAAACTCTGATCATGTTGTTCTTTCGCATAGAATTCCTCCTGCAAGTAGAGACTCTGAGTTGAGGAAAATTCCAAGAAGTCACTTGAGGTTTGAAGAAAATCAGTATCTGGACTTTGGAGGGCTTTGGGGGAGAGCGGCAATGAAAGACTTCAGTTCAGAGTGAGGAAATGGACCTCAGTGTTGCTATTGCCCTGGGGAGAGAAAAATGGGAGCAGTGGAAAGAGAGTGGGGAAGGTGAAGCCCATGAAAGTGAGAGCACCAGGGAGAAGCCTGCAAACCAGGGTCAAAACATGAGGCTAAGACACAAAATAGGCTGAGGCTGACAGGGAAATCCTCTGGCCCCAAGAGAGCCCAAACATTGCAATAATAGGAAGTTCTTTTGAATATTTTCCTATTACTTTAGTTAGGATGCCTTCCACCTTTGTACCACATACCTTGTAATCTCAAATACAAGTTATGTGGTGTGGGAAGTCCTTCTGTCTTTGTGTTGCTTTCACTGATTAATAAAGAAACTGCTTTGGGCCTGTTGATAGGGCAGAACCTAGGTGGGGAAAACTAAATGGCATGCTGGGAGAAAGGAGGCAGAGTCAGGGAGAGAAGCCATGGAGTCGCCAGAGACAGACATGCCGAATCTTTCCCGGTCAGCCACAGCCTCATGACAATACACAGATTAATAGAAATGGGTTAAATTAATGTAAGAGTTAGCCAATAAG